>JBBPBX010019630.1:0-19306 GCA_038048925.1 Garcialebias charrua | reverse complement strand
TTGAAGTCTGAGTTGCTTCACTTCCGTTTTCACTTCAGCGAATAAGCCATTTAATTGTTCATAATTGGAGGATAGCTTGGCTAATTCTTGACCCATAAAGTTTAATGAATTTTTAATATCCTCCAAAGTATCAAGACTGTGCTCCTCCATGAGTTCTTTCTTCCCTTTCCCTTTATTTCCTTTACTTGCCATTATTCAAGGGATTACAAACTTAATGTTAGTTGCAAAAGTAGAAGACTAGGTCTCAGTTCTAGTTATTTTTCACCTTGATGATGACTTTCAGTGAGTATTGAGGCCTGGTCTGCCAATTCCTCACAATCCGCCAAAGTCTACTTAAGTCTGCCAAAGTCCTCCGAAGACCGCCGACGTCCGCCGAAGATCACCAAGGTCAGTCCCCCGAAGTCCGCCGAAGTCCTCCGAAGACCGCCGACGTCCGCCGAAGATCACCGAGGTCAGTCAATGTCAATGTCAATTTTATTTATATAGCACATAAAAACAACCGAAGTCGACCAAAGTGCTTTACAGTTAAAAAAATAAAAACAGAGTAAAATGCATCTAGTGCCACTAAACATAATAAAGCTATCAGTAAATGCAACAACAATAAAATCTGCTCAAAATTTGATCTCACATTCTGCGAGGATCAAATGCCAAGTAAAAGAGATGAGTCTTAAGTGAAGATTTAAAAGTGTCAACAGTCTGAGCGGTCTTTACTTTCTCAGGTAAACTGTTCCACAGTTTTGGAGCAGCAACCGCAAAAGCCCGATCACCTCTGGATTTCATTTTGGATCTGGGGACATCTAAGAGAAACTGGTTGGTAGACCGGAGTGCTCTTACAGGAGTGTAGATATTAATAAGATCACATAAATATGACGGGGCCAGACCTTTTAAGATTTTAAAAACAAGCAATAAAATCTTAAAATCAATCTGATAGTGGACAGGGAGCCAGTGAAGGGATGCCAGGACAGGGGTTATGTGTTCATATTTTTTAGTTGAAGTTAAAAGACGAGCTGCTGCGTTCTGGACAGATTGTAAATGATGCAAAGATGATTTGTCTAAACCAACATACAGTGAATTACAATAGTCCAAGCGAGAAGTAATAAAAGCGTGAATCACCTTTTCAAGGTCTCTGAAAGAGAGACAAGACTTCACCTTGGCAATGAGTCTTAGCTGGAAGAAACCGGATTTAACTACAGCATTTATCTGTTTGTCTAACTTAAAAGCACTGTCAAAAATAACTCCCAGATTCCTGACATTGGAGTGGCTGTATGAAGCCAAGGGGCCAAGAACATTTAGGGTGTTACATTTGCCAAAGCTGATGGCTTCCGTTTTATTTTCATTTAGATTTAGAAAATTAAGTTTTAACCAGATTTTAATGTCATTCAGACACAGTCAGTCCCTCGAAGTCCGCCGAAGTTCGCCGAAGACGGCCGAAGATCACCGAGGTCAGTCCCTCGAAGTCCGCCGAAGTCCGCCGAAGATCACAGAGGTCAGGCGAAGTTCACCATTAGCCTAGACGAGGCTCAGCTTCAAGGCTCGCTAGCTTACTATGGCCGACAAAATGCGCCGACAACTCAGTCGAAGATTGCAGAGACCGCCGAAGGCCCAGACGAGGCCCAGCTACCGAGCTGCAGAGCTACAGAGCTTCACCAGCCTACCAATGCAGGCGCACAACCGCCGCCACAGCTCCCAGGTCTGAACTCGACGACCGCATCCGTGGCTCCAACGACCCACCGGTCCAAGAGCGACAACCCGGTTCACAGAAGTTCGCAGAAGGCACCTGGACCGGGTAAGTTAGTTGTGGTCAGTTGTAGTCATCAATCAATCAGTATTCCTAGGGAGGAGAGAGTGGTGATCCGAGCAGATGATCAAAGGAATGATGATCAAAGGAATGATGCAAAACTCCAGAAAACTTATGAGATGTTTGTGAATGAACATCTAATACTTTTGACACAAATCATATAGTAATACTAAAAAAAAAAAGAATGTAAACGTGAACATGATCAAATTAATTAAAAATGTATTTTTTTTAAATAATTATTTTGTTATCTGGGCATTTACCAAAATAGGGTGGCATAGTGGCACAGTTGAGATGCCACTTTTCAGCGAGGCGGTCACCAGTTCAAATCCCGGTCTTGGACCTTTCTGTGTAGAGTTTGCATGTTCTCTTTGTGCATGCGTGGGTTTTCTCCGGGTACTCCGGTTTCCTCCCACAGACCAAAAAACATGCATATTAGGCTGATTGGTAACTCTGAATTGTCTCTAGGTGAGAGAATGAATGTTTGTTTGTCTCGTTTGTCTCTGCGTGTCCCTGTGATGGACTGGAGACCTGTCCAAGGTGTCCCTTGCCTCTCACACAATGATTGCTGTATATGGACACCAGTGAACCTAAAAGGAAAAAGTGGGTAAGGATGGATGGATGGATGGATGGATGGACGGACGGATGGATGGATGGCATTTACTAAATATAAATGGATTTTAGAATTCTTATTGACCTGAAACAGGAAAGGGGGAGTGGTGGTGCAGATGTTAGATAAGCAAACATCGCCTGTTCAAATCCTGCTTCTGACAGTAACATCAAAATGTTGGAGCATGTGAAGCACATTTATGAAGCATGCACATCTGTCTCCACCCTTATTTGCCCCTGGGCCCTTAATCCACCTTTTTTTTGTATACATTTACAGTAAATTTAAAATAAAGCCAATGATGCTGCACCCTGTATGAGTTGGGCTCGTGTGTATGTATGAGTAGGTTCCATCTGTGACCTTGCTGTGAAAAAATACTGTCCATCGTGTTGTGTTTAAGACACACATTTCAACTCCAAACACACACACACACACACACACACACACACAGCTGGTGGCAACAAACGCAGGCATGCCAGGTCAGGCTGTACACAGCAGGTCAGTGTTGGCTTTGTGTAGCTCAGCATGCTACCATCACAGATTAGCACCAGTGTGTTCAGGTAGCACTTTGTTACCAAGCTGGCACATGGGGATTGTAATTACTCATTGACCTTGCACACACACACACACACACACACACACACACACACACACACACACAGGTTTGTCAATGTGGTTTAGCCGGACTTTTTCGCCAAACCCGCCCGAAGGTGTAATACGGGGTCTACCCCTTCCCGAGGTCCTAGCGACCTGGGACCAAGCTCAGTGCACTCTAAAAATTTTGAAAAAAATTTGGGTCCCTTTAGCTTTCCGATAGGAGCTTCACAGCACGTTTTACCACCCAGACTCCAGTGTGGTTTACAAGGACGTCAAAAAATGTGGTTTATGAGGACAAACATGCATTATGGGGTCTTTAAAGGGACATTTAAACTCCGCCTACTTAACATAAAATTAACATAAAACACACAAATGTGACAGGACACTGCATTAGGAGAACTATTTTTTGAACTGCTTTTATTAAACAAATTATGCACATACTTTATTTACATTCACTAAAAAAACTTCAATAACAAAATCTTCAAATGTTTAAAATAAAATAAAACTTAAATGTTTCAAATAAAAAAATTAAAACTTAAATTCTGGTGACATATTTACATTATTATAAAACATATCAACATTTACATATTTCTAAAACAAATTTTTACTTTTTCTGCAGGGTTAATCACAACACAATGTAAAGTACAGGTGATCCCCGACTTACGAGCGATGAAAGACTTCTGAGATGACATATTTACATATTATAAAACATTAACATTATAAACCTGAACATATTTCTAAAACAAAATTTACTTTATTTACAAGGTTCATCACAACACACTGTAAAGTACAGGTGATCCCCGACTTACGAGCGACGAAAGACTTCCTCAGTCTGAGATGCTGTATTCAGCTCAGTCTTATAAAGACTTCCTCAGTCTGAGGTGCTACATTCAGCTCAGTCTCATAAATAGCACCCTCTCAAAGTGGATCAAACAGTTTGCTGATGACAGCCAAAACCAGCTTCTCATATGATCACATGATTAGGCTGATGGTCCTCATTGATCATGTGAGCAACTGGTTTTGGCTGTCATCAGGAAGTCTTTATTTATAAGACTGAGCTGAATGCATCTCAGACTGAGGAAGTCTTTCGGATGAAAGACTTCCTTAGTCTGAGATGCTGTATTCAGCTCAGTCTTATAAATAAAGACTTTATGATGACAGCCAAAACCAGTTGCTCACATGATCAATGAGGACCATCAGCCTAAACATTGCCCATTTGCTACATCCATTCATTATCTTTACCCGTTTCTTCCATTTTGGGTCACGGGGGTCGCCGGTGCACATATCCAACAATCACAAGGACAAGTCTCCAGTCCATCACAGGGACACGTGGACAAGTCACCAGTCCATCACAGGGACACCTGGAAAGGTCTCCAGTCCATCACAGGGACAGCTGGACAAGCCACCAGTACATCACAGGGACACGTGGACAAGTCTCTAGTCCATCACAGGGACACGTGGACAAGTTTCCAGTCCATCACATGGACACCTGCACAAGTCTCCAGTTCATCACAGGGACATATGGACAAGTCTCCAGTCCATGACAAGGACATATGGACAAGTCTCCAGTCTATCACAGGGACACGGGAACGTCTCCAGTCCATCATAGGACACATGGACAGGTCTCCAGTCCATCACAGGGATACATGGACAAGTCTCCAGTCCATCACAGGGACACGTGGACAAGTCTCCAGTCCATCACAAGGACATATGGACAAGTCTCCAGTCCATCACAGGGACACGTGGACAAGTCTCCAGTCCATCACAAGGACATATGGACAAGTCTCCAGTCCATCACAAGGACATATGGACAAGTCTCCAGTCCATCACAGGACATTGGACAAGTCTCCAGTCCATCACAAGGACATATGGACAAGTCTCCAGTCCATCACAAGGACATATGGACAAGTCTCCAGTCCATCACAAGGACATATGGACAAGTCTCCAGTCCATCACAAGGACATATGGACAAGTCTCCAGTCCATCACAAGGACATATGGACAAGTCTCCAGTCTATCACAGGGACACGTGAACGTCTCCAGTCCATCACAGGACACATGGACAGGTCTCCAGTCCATCACAGGGACACATGGACAAGTCTCCAGTCCATCACAGGGACACGTGGACAAGTCTCCAGTCCATCACAGGGACACATTTACAAGTCACCAGTCCATCACAGGGACACGTGGATAAGTCTCTAGTCCATCACAGGGACACATTTACAAGTCTCCAGTCCATCACAGGGACACCTGGACAAGTCTCCAGTCCATCACAGGGACACGTGGACAAGTCACCAGTCTATCACAGGGACACGTGGACAAGTCTCCAGTCCATTACAGGAACATGTGGACAAGACTCTAATCCATCACAGGGACACGTGTACAAGTCACCAGTCCATCACAGGGACACCTGGACAGGTCTCCAGTCCATCACAGGGACAGCTGGACAAGCCACCAGTACATCACAGGGACACGTGGACAAGTCTCCAGTCCATCACAGGGACACGTGGACAAGTTTCCATCTATCACATGGACACCTGCACAAGTCTCCAGTCCATCACAAGGACACGTGGACAAGTCACCAGTCCATCACAGGGACACCTGCACAAGTCTCCAGTCTATCACAGGGACACGTGGACAAGTCTCCAGTCTATCACAGGGACACCTGGACAAGTCTCCAGTCCATCACAGGGACACGTGGACAAGTCACCAGTCCATCACAGGGACACATTTACAAGTCTCCAGTCCATCACAGGGACACATTTACAAGTCTCCAGTCTATCACAGGGACACATTTACAAGTCTCCAGTCCATCACAGGGACACATTTACAGGTCTCCAGTCTATCACAGGGACACATTTACAAGTCACCAGTCCATCACATGGACACATGGACAAGTCTCCAGTCCATCACAGGGACACCTGGACATATCTCCAGTCCATCACAGGGACACCTTGACAAGTCTCCAGTCCATCACAGGGACACCTGGACAAGTCTCCAGTCCATCACAAGGACACATGCACAAGTCTCCAATCTATCACATATACATACAAGCCCAAAACCAGAAAAGTTGGCACGTTGTGCAAATCGCAAATAAAAACAGAATACAATGACTTGCAAATCTTTTTCAACCCATATTCAACTGAATAGAATGCAAAGACAATATATTTAATGTTCGAACGGAGAAACTTTATTTTGTTTTGCAAATAACCATTAACTTAGAATTCAATGGCAGCAACACATTGCAAAAAAGTTGGCACAGGGACATATTTACCACTGTGTTACATCGCCTTTCCTTTTAACAACACTCAGTAAACGTTTGGGAACTGAGGAGACCAATTTTTGAAGCTTTTCAGGTGGAATTCTTCCCCATTCTTGCTTGATGTACAGCTTAAGTTGTTCAACAGTCCGGGGTCTCCGTTGTCGTATTTTACGTTTCATAATGCGCCACACATTTTCAATGGGGGACAGGTCTGGACTGCAGGCAGGCCAGGGGAGGACCCGCACTCTTTTGCTACGAAGCCACGCTGTTGTAACACGTGCAGAATGTGGCTTGGCATTGTCTTGCTGAAATAAGCTGGGGCGTCCATGAAAAAGACGTCGCTTGGATGGCAGCATATGTTGCTCCAAAACCTGTATGTACCTTTCAGCATTAATGGTGCCTTCACAGATGTGTAAGTTACCCATGCCTTGGGCACTAATGCACCCCCATACCATCACAGATGCTGGCTTTTGAACTTTGCGCCTATAACAGTCCTGATGGTTCTTTTCCTCTTTGGTCCGTAAGACACGACGTCCACAGTTTCCAAAGACAATTTGAAATGTGGACTCATCAGACCACAGAACACTTTTCCACTTTGCATCAGTCCATCTCAGATGAGCTCGGGCCCAGCAAAGCCGGCGGCGTTTCTGGATCTTGTTGATGAATGGCTTTTGCTTTGCATAGTAGAGCTTTAACTTGCACTTACAGATGTAGCGACGAACTGTAGTTACTGACAGTGGTTTTCTGAAGTATTCCTGAGCCCATGTGGTGATATCTTTTACACACTGATGTCGGTTTTTGATGCAGTACCGCCTGAGGGATCGAAGGTCACGGGCATTCAATGTTGGTTTTCGGCCTTGCCCCTTACGTGTAGTGATTTCTCCAGATTCTCTGAACCTTTTGATGATATTACGGACCGTAGATGGTGAAATTCCTAAATTCCTTGCAATAGCTCGTTGAGAAAAGTTGTTCTTGAACTGTTCGACAATTTGCCCACGCATTTGTTCACAGAGTGGTGACCCTCGCCCCATCCTTCTATGTGGATGACTGAGCATGTCAAGGAAGCTGCTTTTATACCCAATCATGGCACCCACCTGTTCCCAATTTGCATGTTCACCTGTGGGATATTCCAAATAAGTGTTTGATGAGCATTCCTCAAATTTCTCTGTCTTCTTTGTCACTTGTGCCAGCTTTTTTGAAACATGTTGCAGGCATCAAATTCCAAATGAGCTAATAATTGCAAAAAATAACAAAGTTTACCAGTTCGAACGTTAAGTATGTGGTCTTTGCAGTGTGTTCAATTGAATATAGGTTGAAAAAGATTTGCAAGTCATTGTATTCTGTTTTTATTTGCGATTTCCACAACGTGCCAACTTTTCTGGTTTTGGGCTTGTATATATATATATATATATATATATATATATATATATATATATATATATATATATATATATATATATATATATATATATATATATGTGTGTGTGTGTAGGGACACATTTACAAGTCTCTAGTCCATCATAGGAACACCTACACAAGTCACCAGTCCATCACATGGACACATGGACAAGTCTCCAGTCCATCACAGGGACACCTGGACAAGTCTCCAGTCCATCACAGGGACACTTGGACAAGTCTCTAGTCCATGACAAGAACACCTGGACAAGTCTCCAGTTTATCACAGGGACATGTGGACAAGTCTCCAGTCCATGACAGGGACACCAGGACAAGTCACCAATCCATCACAGGGACATGTGGACAAGTCTCTAGTCCATGACAGGGACACCTGGACAAGTCTCCAGTCCATCACAGGGACACTTGGACAAGTCTCCAGTCCATCACAGGGACACGTGGACATCAGAAGTCCATCACAGGGACACGTGGACATCACAAGTCCATCACAGGGACACTTGCACAAGTCTCCAGTCCATCACAGGTAGACGTGTACAAGTCTCCAGTCCATCACAGGGAGACGTGGACAAGTCTCCAGTCCATCACAAGGACACATGGACAAGTCTCCAGTCCATCACAGGGACACATGGACAAGTCTCCAGTCCATCACATGGACACATGGACAAGTCTACAGTCCATCACAGGGACACATTTACAAGTCTCCAGTCCATCACAGGGACACGTGGACAAGTCACCAGTCCATCACAGGGACACCTGCACAAATCTCTAGTCCATCACAGGGACACCTGGACAAGTCCAAGTCAACAGTCCATCACAAGGACACCTGCACAAATCTCCAGTCCATCACAGGGACACCTGGACAAGTCTCCAGTCCATCACAGGGAGTATCTAGAAGATACACAATATACATGACTCGAACTAAACAAAAGATCCTACTTAAATAGATTCAGAAGCAAATAATCTTTCTTTGAAGCAGGTTTTAAGAACACTATTCTACTCAAATTTTAATCCTGAAGTCCTTTAAATTAAGGTGATCACCAAAGAGCTCTACAAAGCATTGTGCCTCATTTCAACTAAAGGTGAAGCTCAACTTAAAAAAAGAAAGAAAAAACTAATTATGATACCTTTAAGCAAACATATTACTAGAACAATTTTTGCCTTTTTCAACAACCTGAAAATCAATCCTCTGAATTACTTTGAAAATGATTGAGTTCAAGTTTTGTTGAGTCTCTTCGCACAACATAAATCTTGATCCCATCGGTTCTTCTCCTACAGTTTGGTCAGGGTGAGCAGAAACCTGTAGAGAAGACACCAAATGAGTCATTAAGATTCATTTAATATTAACTTCAAGTTAGAACACTATACAGTAACAATAAGAGCTACGGTAAAGCTAGACAAGTTGTTTGGCAATACTATTTTAAGCAATGTCCTACTGATTGCCAACAATATTACTCTACAGTCATCTACACACAGTCCTCAGAATGCAGTCCCCTGATAGGCACAAGCATTGCAGGGACTGTGTCTACTGTCCCAAAAACCCATGTCCATTAAAATACCTGTCAGACAAATTAGAAAGATTTCCAAGTCAGAAAGCTGTTCACCTCTGGTTCAAGAGATGAGGATAGTGATCCCATCGGTTCTTCTCCTACAGTTTGGTCAGGATGAGCAGAAACCTGTGGAGAAGACACCAAATGAGTCATTAAGATTCATTTAATATTAACTTCAAGTTAGAACACTATACAGTAACCCTGAGTAAAGAGCTATGGTAAAGCTAGACAAGTTGTTTGGCAATACTATTTTAAGCAAGGTCTTACTGATTGCCAACATTATTACTCTACAGTCATCTACATACAGTCCTCAGAATGCAGTCCCCTGACAGGAACAAGCATTGCGGGGACTGTGTCTACTGTCCCAAAAACCCATGTCCACTAAAATACCTGTCAGACAAATTAGAAAGATTTCCAAGTCAGAAAGCTGTTCACCTGTGGTTCAAGAGATGAGGGTAGTGATCCCATCAGTTCTTCTCCTACAGTTTGGTCAAGATGAGCAGAAACCTGTGGAGAAGACACCAAATGAGTTATTAAGAATTATTTAATATTAACTTCAAGTTAGAACACTATACAGTAACACTGTGTAAAAAGCTATGGTAAAGCTAGACAAGTTTGGCAATACTATTTTAAAAAGTTCTTACTGATTGCCAACAATATTACTCTACAGTCATCTACACACAGTCCTCAGAATGCAGTCCCCTGACAGGAACAAGCATTGCGGGGACTGTGTCTACTCTCCCAAAAACCCATGTCCACTAAAATACCTGTCAGACAAATTAGAAAGATTTCCATGTCAGAAAGCTGTTCACCTGTGGTTCAAGAGATGAGGATAGTGATCCCATCGGTTCTTCTCCTACAGTTTGGTCAGGGTGAGCAGAAACCTGTGGAGAAGACACCAAATGAGTCATTAAGATTCATTTAATATTAACTTCAAGTTAGAACACTATACAGTAACACTGTGTAAAGAGCTATGGTAAAGCTAGACAAGTTGTTTGGCAATACTATTTTAAGCAAGGTCCTACTGATTGCCAACAATATTACTCTACAGTCATCTACACACAGTCCTCAGAATGCAGTCCCCTGACAGGAACAAGCATTGCGGGGACTGTGTCTACTCTCCCAAAAACCCATGTCCACTAAAATACCTGTCAGACAAATTAGATAGATTTTCAAGTCAGAAAGCTGTTCACCTGTGGTTCAAGAGATGAGGATAGTGATCCCATCGGTTCTTCTCCTACAGTTTGGTCAGGATGAGCAGAAACCTGTGGAGAAGACACCAAATGAGTCATTAAGATTCATTTAATATTAACACCAAGTTAGAACACTATACAGTAACACTGTGTAAAGAGCTATGGTAAAGCTAGACAAGTTGTTTGGCAATACTATTTTAAGCAAGGTCCTACTGATTGCCAACAATATTACTCTACAGTCATCTACACACAGTCCTCAGAATGCAGTCCCCTGACAGGAACAAGCATTGCGGGGACTGTGTCTACTCTCCCAAAAACCCATGTCCACTAAAATACCTGTCAGACAAATTAGAAAGATTTCCATGTCAGAAAGCTGTTCACCTGTGGTTCAAGAGATGAGGATAGTGATCCCATCGGTTCTTCTCCTACAGTTTGGTCAGGGTGAGCAGAAACCTGTGGAGAAGACACCAAATGAGTCATTAAGATTCATTTAATATTAACTTCAAGTTAGAACACTATACAGTAACACTGTGTAAAGAGCTATGGTAAAGCTAGACAAGTTGTTTGGCAATACTATTTTAAGCAAGGTCCTACTGATTGCCAACAATATTACTCTACAGTCATCTACACACAGTCCTCAGAATGCAGTCCCCTGACAGGAACAAGCATTGCGGGGACTGTGTCTACTCTCCCAAAAACCCATGTCCACTAAAATACCTGTCAGACAAATTAGATAGATTTTCAAGTCAGAAAGCTGTTCACCTGTGGTTCAAGAGATGAGGATAGTGATCCCATCGGTTCTTCTCCTACAGTTTGGTCAGGATGAGCAGAAACCTGTGGAGAAGACACCAAATGAGTCATTAAGATTCATTTAATATTAACACCAAGTTAGAACACTACACAGTAACACTGTGTAAAGAGCTACGGTAAAGCTAAACAAGCCGTTTGGCAATATTATTTTAAGCAAGATCCTGCTGATTGCCAACAATATTACTCTACAGTCATCTACACACAGTCCTCAGAATGCAGTCCCCTGACAGGAACAAGCATTGCGGGGACTGTGTCTACTCTCCCAAAAACCCATGTCCACTAAAATACCTGTCAGACAAATTAGAAAGATTTCAAAGTCAGAAAGCTGTTCACCTGTGGTTCAAGAGATGAGGGTAGTGATCCCATCAGTTCTTCTCCTACAGTTTGGTCAAGATGAGCAGAAACCTGTGGAGAAGACACCAAATGAGTTATTAAGAATTATTTAATATTAACTTCAAGTTAGAACACTATACAGTAACACTGTGTAAAAAGCTATGGTAAAGCTAGACAAGTTTGGCAATACTATTTTAAAAAGTTCTTACTGATTGCCAACAATATTACTCTACAGTCATCTACACACAGTCCTCAGAATGCAGTCCCCTGACAGGAACAAGCATTGCGGGGACTGTGTCTACTCTCCCAAAAACCCATGTCCACTAAAATACCTGTCAGACAAATTAGAAAGATTTCCATGTCAGAAAGCTGTTCACCTGTGGTTCAAGAGATGAGGATAGTGATCCCATCGGTTCTTCTCCTACAGTTTGGTCAGGGTGAGCAGAAACCTGTGGAGAAGACACCAAATGAGTCATTAAGATTCATTTAATATTAACTTCAAGTTAGAACACTATACAGTAACACTGTGTAAAGAGCTATGGTAAAGCTAGACAAGTTGTTTGGCAATACTATTTTAAGCAAGGTCCTACTGATTGCCAACAATATTACTCTACAGTCATCTACACACAGTCCTCAGAATGCAGTCCCCTGACAGGAACAAGCATTGCGGGGACTGTGTCTACTCTCCCAAAAACCCATGTCCACTAAAATACCTGTCAGACAAATTAGATAGATTTTCAAGTCAGAAAGCTGTTCACCTGTGGTTCAAGAGATGAGGATAGTGATCCCATCGGTTCTTCTCCTACAGTTTGGTCAGGATGAGCAGAAACCTGTGGAGAAGACACCAAATGAGTCATTAAGATTCATTTAATATTAACACCAAGTTAGAACACTATACAGTAACACTGTGTAAAGAGCTATGGTAAAGCTAGACAAGTTGTTTGGCAATACTATTTTAAGCAAGGTCCTACTGATTGCCAACAATATTACTCTACAGTCATCTACACACAGTCCTCAGAATGCAGTCCCCTGACAGGAACAAGCATTGCGGGGACTGTGTCTACTCTCCCAAAAACCCATGTCCACTAAAATACCTGTCAGACAAATTAGAAAGATTTCCATGTCAGAAAGCTGTTCACCTGTGGTTCAAGAGATGAGGATAGTGATCCCATCGGTTCTTCTCCTACAGTTTGGTCAGGGTGAGCAGAAACCTGTGGAGAAGACACCAAATGAGTCATTAAGATTCATTTAATATTAACTTCAAGTTAGAACACTATACAGTAACACTGTGTAAAGAGCTATGGTAAAGCTAGACAAGTTGTTTGGCAATACTATTTTAAGCAAGGTCCTACTGATTGCCAACAATATTACTCTACAGTCATCTACACACAGTCCTCAGAATGCAGTCCCCTGACAGGAACAAGCATTGCGGGGACTGTGTCTACTCTCCCAAAAACCCATGTCCACTAAAATACCTGTCAGACAAATTAGATAGATTTTCAAGTCAGAAAGCTGTTCACCTGTGGTTCAAGAGATGAGGATAGTGATCCCATCGGTTCTTCTCCTACAGTTTGGTCAGGATGAGCAGAAACCTGTGGAGAAGACACCAAATGAGTCATTAAGATTCATTTAATATTAACACCAAGTTAGAACACTACACAGTAACACTGTGTAAAGAGCTACGGTAAAGCTAAACAAGCCGTTTGGCAATATTATTTTAAGCAAGATCCTGCTGATTGCCAACAATATTACTCTACAGTCATCTACACACAGTCCTCAGAATGCAGTCCCCTGACAGGAACAAGCATTGCGGGGACTGTGTCTACTCTCCCAAAAACCCATGTCCACTAAAATACCTGTCAGACAAATTAGAAAGATTTCAAAGTCAGAAAGCTGTTCACCTGTGGTTCAAGAGATGAGGGTAGTGATCCCATCAGTTCTTCTCCTACAGTTTGGTCAAGATGAGCAGAAACCTGTGGAGAAGACACCAAATGAGTTATTAAGAATTATTTAATATTAACTTCAAGTTAGAACACTATACAGTAACACTGTGTAAAAAGCTATGGTAAAGCTAGACAAGTTTGGCAATACTATTTTAAAAAGTTCTTACTGATTGCCAACAATATTACTCTACAGTCATCTACACACAGTCCTCAGAATGCAGTCCCCTGACAGGAACAAGCATTGCGGGGACTGTGTCTACTCTCCCAAAAACCCATGTCCACTAAAATACCTGTCAGACAAATTAGAAAGATTTCCATGTCAGAAAGCTGTTCACCTGTGGTTCAAGAGATGAGGATAGTGATCCCATCGGTTCTTCTCCTACAGTTTGGTCAGGGTGAGCAGAAACCTGTGGAGAAGACACCAAATGAGTCATTAAGATTCATTTAATATTAACTTCAAGTTAGAACACTATACAGTAACACTGTGTAAAGAGCTATGGTAAAGCTAGACAAGTTGTTTGGCAATACTATTTTAAGCAAGGTCCTACTGATTGCCAACAATATTACTCTACAGTCATCTACACACAGTCCTCAGAATGCAGTCCCCTGACAGGAACAAGCATTGCGGGGACTGTGTCTACTCTCCCAAAAACCCATGTCCACTAAAATACCTGTCAGACAAATTAGATAGATTTTCAAGTCAGAAAGCTGTTCACCTGTGGTTCAAGAGATGAGGATAGTGATCCCATCGGTTCTTCTCCTACAGTTTGGTCAGGATGAGCAGAAACCTGTGGAGAAGACACCAAATGAGTCATTAAGATTCATTTAATATTAACACCAAGTTAGAACACTACACAGTAACACTGTGTAAAGAGCTACGGTAAAGCTAAACAAGCCGTTTGGCAATATTATTTTAAGCAAGATCCTGCTGATTGCCAACAATATTACTCTACAGTCATCTACACACAGTCCTCAGAATGCAGTCCCCTGACAGGAACAAGCATTGCGGGGACTGTGTCTACTCTCCCAAAAACCCATGTCCACTAAAATACCTGTCAGACAAATTAGAAAGATTTCAAAGTCAGAAAGCTGTTCACCTGTGGTTCAAGAGATGAGGGTAGTGATCCCATCAGTTCTTCTCCTACAGTTTGGTCAAGATGAGCAGAAACCTGTGGAGAAGACACCAAATGAGTTATTAAGAATTATTTAATATTAACTTCAAGTTAGAACACTATACAGTAACACTGTGTAAAAAGCTATGGTAAAGCTAGACAAGTTTGGCAATACTATTTTAAAAAGTTCTTACTGATTGCCAACAATATTACTCTACAGTCATCTACACACAGTCCTCAGAATGCAGTCCCCTGACAGGAACAAGCATTGCGGGGACTGTGTCTACTCTCCCAAAAACCCATGTCCACTAAAATACCTGTCAGACAAATTAGAAAGATTTCCAAGTCAGAAAGCTGTTCACCTGTGGTTCAAGAGATGAGGATAGTGATCCCATCGGTTCTTCTCCTACAGTTTGGTCAGGGTGAGCAGAAACCTGTGGAGAAGACACCAAATGAGTCATTAAGATTCATTTAATATTAACTTCAAGTTAGAACACTATACAGTAACACTGTGTAAAGAGCTATGGTAAAGCTAGACAAGTTGTTTGGCAATACTATTTTAAGCAAGGTCCTACTGATTGCCAACAATATTACTCTACAGTCATCTACACACAGTCCTCAGAATGCAGTCCCCTGACAGGAACAAGCATTGCGGGGACTGTGTCTACTCTCCCAAAAACCCATGTCCACTAAAATACCTGTCAGACAAATTAGAAAGATTTCAAAGTCAGAAAGCTGTTCACCTGTGGTTCAAGAGATGAGGGTAGTGATCCCATCAGTTCTTCTCCTACAGTTTGGTCAAGATGAGCAGAAACCTGTGGAGAAGACACCAAATGAGTTATTAAGAATTATTTAATATTAACTTCAAGTTAGAACACTATACAGTAACACTGTGTAAAAAGCTATGGTAAAGCTAGACAAGTTTGGCAATACTATTTTAAAAAGTTCTTACTGATTGCCAACAATATTACTCTACAGTCATCTACACACAGTCCTCAGAATGCAGTCCCCTGACAGGAACAAGCATTGCGGGGACTGTGTCTACTCTCCCAAAAACCCATGTCCACTAAAATACCTGTCAGACAAATTAGAAAGATTTCCATGTCAGAAAGCTGTTCACCTGTGGTTCAAGAGATGAGGATAGTGATCCCATCGGTTCTTCTCCTACAGTTTGGTCAGGGTGAGCAGAAACCTGTGGAGAAGACACCAAATGAGTCATTAAGATTCATTTAATATTAACTTCAAGTTAGAACACTATACAGTAACACTGTGTAAAGAGCTATGGTAAAGCTAGACAAGTTGTTTGGCAATACTATTTTAAGCAAGGTCCTACTGATTGCCAACAATATTACTCTACAGTCATCTACACACAGTCCTCAGAATGCAGTCCCCTGACAGGAACAAGCATTGCGGGGACTGTGTCTACTCTCCCAAAAACCCATGTCCACTAAAATACCTGTCAGACAAATTAGATAGATTTTCAAGTCAGAAAGCTGTTCACCTGTGGTTCAAGAGATGAGGATAGTGATCCCATCGGTTCTTCTCCTACAGTTTGGTCAGGATGAGCAGAAACCTGTGGAGAAGACACCAAATGAGTCATTAAGATTCATTTAATATTAACACCAAGTTAGAACACTACACAGTAACACTGTGTAAAGAGCTACGGTAAAGCTAAACAAGCCGTTTGGCAATATTATTTTAAGCAAGATCCTGCTGATTGCCAACAATATTACTCTACAGTCATCTACACACAGTCCTCAGAATGCAGTCCCCTGACAGGAACAAGCATTGCGGGGACTGTGTCTACTCTCCCAAAAACCCATGTCCACTAAAATACCTGTCAGACAAATTAGAAAGATTTCCATGTCAGAAAGCTGTTCACCTGTGGTTCAAGAGATGAGGATAGTGATCCCATCGGTTCTTCTCCTACAGTTTGGTCAGGGTGAGCAGAAACCTGTGGAGAAGACACCAAATGAGTCATTAAGATTCATTTAATATTAACTTCAAGTTAGAACACTATACAGTAACACTGTGTAAAGAGCTATGGTAAAGCTAGACAAGTTGTTTGGCAATACTATTTTAAGCAAGGTCCTACTGATTGCCAACAATATTACTCTACAGTCATCTACACACAGTCCTCAGAATGCAGTCCCCTGACAGGAACAAGCATTGCGGGGACTGTGTCTACTCTCCCAAAAACCCATGTCCACTAAAATACCTGTCAGACAAATTAGATAGATTTTCAAGTCAGAAAGCTGTTCACCTGTGGTTCAAGAGATGAGGATAGTGATCCCATCGGTTCTTCTCCTACAGTTTGGTCAGGATGAGCAGAAACCTGTGGAGAAGACACCAAATGAGTCATTAAGATTCATTTAATATTAACACCAAGTTAGAACACTACACAGTAACACTGTGTAAAGAGCTACGGTAAAGCTAAACAAGCCGTTTGGCAATATTATTTTAAGCAAGATCCTGCTGATTGCCAACAATATTACTCTACAGTCATCTACACACAGTCCTCAGAATGCAGTCCCCTGACAGGAACAAGCATTGCGGGGACTGTGTCTACTCTCCCAAAAACCCATGTCCACTAAAATACCTGTCAGACAAATTAGAAAGATTTCCATGTCAGAAAGCTGTTCACCTGTGGTTCAAGAGATGAGGATAGTGATCCCATCGGTTCTTCTCCTACAGTTTGGTCAGGGTGAGCAGAAACCTGTGGAGAAGACACCAAATGAGTCATTAAGATTCATTTAATATTAACTTCAAGTTAGAACACTATACAGTAACACTGTGTAAAGAGCTATGGTAAAGCTAGACAAGTTGTTTGGCAATACTATTTTAAGCAAGGTCCTACTGATTGCCAACAATATTACTCTACAGTCATCTACACACAGTCCTCAGAATGCAGTCCCCTGACAGGAACAAGCATTGCGGGGACTGTGTCTACTCTCCCAAAAACCCATGTCCACTAAAATACCTGTCAGACAAATTAGATAGATTTTCAAGTCAGAAAGCTGTTCACCTGTGGTTCAAGAGATGAGGGTAGTGATCCCATCAGTTCTTCTCCTACAGTTTGGTCAAGATGAGCAGAAACCTGTGGAGAAGACACCAAATGAGTTATTAAGAATTATTTAATATTAACTTCAAGTTAGAACACTATACAGTAACACTGTGTAAAAAGCTATGGTAAAGCTAGACAAGTTTGGCAATACTATTTTAAAAAGTTCTTACTGATTGCCAACAATATTACTCTACAGTCATCTACACACAGTCCTCAGAATGCAGTCCCCTGACAGGAACAAGCATTGCGGGGACTGTGTCTACTCTCCCAAAAACCCATGTCCACTAAAATACCTGTCAGACAAATTAGAAAGATTTTCAAGTAAGAAAGCTGTTCACCTGTGGTTCAAGAGATGAGGGTAGTGATCCCATCGGTTCTTCTCCTACAGTTTGGTCAGGAGGAGCAGAAACCTGTGGAGAAGACACCAAATGGTCAGGGTGAGCAGAAACCTGTGTAGAAGACACCAAATGAGTCATTATAATATAATGTCAATATAACATGTTCAACTGAAGTTGTGTGTGTTTGTGTGTGTGACTGTTTTGTGGTTTTTAAGGACAGTGTTTTGTCAGGACAGCAATACGCTATACAGTAATCAGACAATCAGATAACAGCTCATTACTGTCCTGACAAAACACTGTTCTTAGAAACCACAAAACAGTCACACACACAAACACACACAATTTGAGTTGAACATGTTATATTTACATGCCTATTACATGTATATATAAGTGCATATATACATGTATATGTAAGTGCATATATACATGTATATGTAAGTGCATATATACATGTACTGTATATGCAAATGCATTTAAACATGTAAATGCATATATGTATATATACAAGAATATGCATATATGTACATATGCATAAACATATAGATGTATATATATGCATATACATATAATGTACAGATAGACATATACATGTAAATATAACATGTTCAACTGAAGTTGTGTGTGTTTGTGTGTGTGACTGTTTTGTGGTTTTTAAGGACAGTGTTTTGTCAGGACAGTAATGAGCTGTTATCTGATTGATTGTCTGATTGTTTATAGCGTCTGACTGTCCAAACAAACAACTGTCCATAAAAACCATAGTACACTCCTATACACACATAATTGAACATTAAGGTTGATGAAACCACACGTAGCAAGTAATTCTGTTTAGGAACACAAGAACTAAAATGTACCTTGGTATTCGTGTTTAAAGGAAGTTGATCGTGCTTCTGGCTACCTGCGATCTCCTGACTCTGGACGTGTTCACATGACATCTGTAAGAGATCATTTATACTTATATTTAGAGGAAATTCTACATTTTGATGATAGCTGCTGTCACATGTAAACCAATAAACATTACATGATTGTTTGTTTTTGGCCAAAGTATCCATCTCACATAAAGGAAAGATGGATGGACAGAGTATTTACAAAACTCCTCTCATGATAGGTGGACTAAGATGAAATTAAAATTAGCTGAATGAAAGAAAACTATAAATTTAAAAACTGTGACTAATAATATTGAAGTCATACTTAACAATCCCTGCATTATTTATATAATTGATATCTATGTCATATACATACACACAAATATACATATATACATGTATATAAGCATATCATAAATGCATATTCATG
>JBBPBX010019629.1:32493-44278 GCA_038048925.1 Garcialebias charrua | reverse complement strand
AAAAATGCTGAACAGGACACATTAATGTATTATAAAATTATAAAATGAATAAATATATAAAATTAAATAAAAATTAAAAATGTTAGTTGAACCTTTGAAATTTTGAGTTTTATTTAAACACAAAGACAATTTACAGACATCTGAAAGGGAAAAAAACAAGATATAAAATGAAAGGTAGCAGATGAAAAAAAATCATATTTGCTCCTTCTTAAAACAAAATAAATTCAAACAATCAATTCAAACAAAAATTATCTATAAATAATATAACAAAACTCACCAGTGTGTGGAACAAACTAGCAGTTATTTTGGGACATGCAGAAAGTTGTACCATGACGTGTCACCACTGATATCAGGCCATTCTTCTTTGTTACGTCCAACACATGAGCTACTGCTTTGCGTTGTTTCCAGTAGCAAACACAGCGGTAAAGTTAGTTTGAAGTTGGACGGAGGAACGCAGCGCTGAAGACACGCTGACACGGAGCTTGAATATCCAACGTCCAACTTGAAACTAACTTCACTGCGGTGCAGCAAACAGTAAACAAAGTCCGTTTTCTCTCTTTCTACCTTTCAGGTCGTGTGACCGGACATTACATCCAATAACACAGCAAGTTTGGACCATTGCAAAACTGTAAAAACCTACTTAGATTCTAAAAAAAAAATAGCGAAAAAGCTTACTGTATTTTAATGGCCAGCCCCAGAGCCTCTGGCCAGCCCGAACCGACTATCAACTTCCGCGCCACAGGTGTGACGTGACACGTTGACTATCCAATCAAAGCGGGTGAATAGCTGACATTTCCGTGTTGGTTGCAGTGAATACTCTTTGTGACGCGATTAGCATCAGGTCTCGCCAACTCAAAATCTGATTGGTTGAAGCAACAGCTTTGTTATGTATCCTGAAGGGATTAAATAAAAAAAGTTTAAACCTCAGTTTAGGTCACCTGAAGTCTGCAGCCTCCTGCTGCACTTTTTTTACTCAGCTAATCAGGCTTGATTGGCTGAGCTGCAAACACCTGCTGACTCTCTCTCCTTTTATAAGCTGAGGGCAAAAGCCTGAACAGTGTGGAGGTTTTGGACAGTGTGGAGGTTTTGGACAGTGTGGAGGTTATGTGATGGCCAACTAAGGTTGGTGGATGCAAGCAGGAGCTTGTTGGAGCAAACTTGAGAGCCTTTCTGGAGCAAACTTGAGAGCCTTTTTGGAAGGTAAACCAAGTTTATTGAAGGCAGCTGCAGGCTGCATATATGTGTGTGTTCAGGAGTGTCCTTCACCCACCCTGACCACTGTTTGAACATTCATCAGGTGAACCTACAGATGTTTGTTTGTTGAACTGGGAGTTTCCTCCACCCTCCCTGGTTGTAGTGATCTCTTTTATTAGAGAGGTCGTTGGTGCTCTCATCTTTTGAGAGTGTTGGTTGGAGCACTAATGTGCTCTGGTTCTCTTGTTTAGAGGCTCGTGTGGACTCTAGTGTACCTAGAGTAGAGGACCTGAGCTGTTGAGGGTTCTGAGTCTCAGAGACTGGGCTCAGGGCTCTGGTGTGCTGTCTGCTGGAGGCAGCTGTGTTGGCTCATGCCTCTCTTCTTTTTTGCATACAATTACTTTCATAACTTTCTGGTTGGGTAAAGCTGGTAGTCCTGTTTTCGCTTTAGTTCCATATTTTAGGCCTAGAGTTTTGGTACAGTTAGCCCGCTGTCTAACAGGGTTCGCAGGCTCTATAGGAGTTGGCTCTGTTGGGCAGCTTTATTTTCCTTTTGGCCGCTTTACCCTAACCCATCTCTCAGTTGAACTTTGTTTCTTTTGTTTGTGACGTGGGATGCCTGGAGAAGCTGGTGGTGGTTCCTGACCAGAGGGAGCTGCTGCAGATGACTTCATCCTTGACCGGACTTTAGTTTAGTTAATAAAATTTCTGTTAAACCTTTTTCCTTGTGTCCTGCGTCCTTCAAATGTGTTTTGATCCTCACCGGTCGTAACATATTTATTGGATGGCTCGTCCGGGATCTGAATTAGTATTGGGGGCTCGTTTGTAAGGTGCTGTGTTTTTTGAGTTGTCTGCTCGTCTGTTTGTCTGCACAGGACAAACTTGTTGGAGTGTTTCTGTGAAGCACTTGAGTTTTTAGACAGCTGAGCACCTGCTGTGCATGTTTGTGGGAGTCTGGTTTTGAGCAGACATTGTGGTTTTTTGTGCTTAATCTTGAGAGTGTTGTGAAGTTTTTTTGAAGCTAAGTGTTTTTTGGACAGTAGTTAATAGAATTAACTGCTCCTTTTTACATTTGGTGTGTTTTGACAGCTGTGTGCTGTAGTTTGCACTCTCTCTGGAGCTGACAGGACCAGCTCCTGGTTGCTGATTGAGCTGAAACACGCAGCTGTGTGTGTGTTTTTTGGATTGTGCTGCGTTCAAATGCAGATGTGATTTTTGCTGTTGTTTACAGTGAAAGTATTTTGAAGAAGGGTACAGCTTAAAGCTGTTTGTTGGCATCATGGCATTTAATTTAAATAAATTCATTGAACAACCCACTGTGCAGGTCTTTGCAGACTGCACAAGAGTACAAAAGCTGAGTGTAGCAGATCATTTTAACATTGATGTTAGAAAATTTGCTAATGATGGATGGCTAGAGAGTGAACTGCTGTGTGAATTGGTCCAGCTTGGGATATTTCCTGAGATTGATGAACAAGAGCGTCTGAGAAAAGAAGATGCTTCCAGACAAAAGGAACTTGAAGATAAAATAATGAGAGAAAAAGAGCTACTACGACTCAAACATCAATCGTTCATAAAAGAACAGGAAATTGAACGACAAAGACGTCAAGCTGCTTTGCAGGAGAAGAAGCGTCTGTGGGAACAAAAAAGACTGGAGCTGCTGAAGGAGATGAGAGCGTTGAGGCTGACAAATCAACATTCCTGTCCCACTGCCTGTCATCCGGTGGCGCCTCTGGAACCTCAACAGAAGGAGATGCCTCAAGACTGTCAACCGGAGGAACAACGACAAGAAGAGGACGAGGTTGATTTAAGCGACAGCTTAATGGTGAACTGTGAAACAGAGCAGATTCCAGTGGAGGAGGTGAAACTGTTGCTGTCCTCACCACATCTTCAGGGAGAAGATGACAACGATCTCAGTGACAGTTTTACACTGTTGTTTGACACTGAACTGCTCCTAGTTCAGTCAAGTGAGGACCTGAAGATCTCTGAAGAAGTGAAAAATCACGCAACAAGTCCTCCTGCTCTTTCTTGTCCTGTTCCAGCCACCGTGGAGAATCCAGCCACCGTGGAGAAAAATGAAAGAGTACTGATGGACAATATGGGACCGTTGATTAAAAGTACAGCAGAAAATGCATACTTACTGTCTGTGAGATGTGAGATGCTGCAACCATATGTTGAATGTGTGTTTTTTAACTGTCTCTGCTGTGTTTACAGTGCGACTGATGGCAGAGCTGTTGCAACTGACACGGGGGTGCTGTCCAGTGCAGGAAATGAGGAGGACAGATTTTTCCTGGTTGTCGTGAGAGGCATCCAGTCTCACACTGGCACCATTAACCATGGTGTTAGAATTTGTTTGGGGTCTGATAAGCAAAAGCTTTTTAGGGTGAAACCAGACCCAAGATGTTGTTTTGGTTTTAAAACATTTTGAGAGTGACTGTAGAGAGTTTGTTAGCGGTTTGACAGACTAGTTTTAATGAGGTTTTTAGTCTGTTTGAGTGATAAGGACCGCTACATGTGACCTCACTGTTTTTGTATGGGTCATGTACGATGTTTTTACCTCACATCTACATCACCCCATACAAAAACATTTAGCGGTGGGAGTGTTATGTATCCTGAAGGGATTAAATAAAAAAAGTTTAAACCTCAGTTTAGGTCACCTGAAGTCTGCAGCCTCCTGCTGCACTTTTTTTTACTCAGCTAATCAGGCTTGATTGGCTGAGCTGCAAACACCTGCTGACTCTCTCTCTTTTATAAGCTGAGGGCAAAAGCCTGAACAGTGTGGAGGTTTTGGACAGTGTGGAGGTTTTGGACAGTGTGGAGGTTTTGGACAGTGTGGAGGTTTTGTGATGGCCAACTAAGGTTGGTGGATGTAAGCAGGAGCTTGTTGGAGCAAACTTGAGAGCCTTTCTGGAGCAAACTTGAGAGCCTTTTTGGAAGGTAAACCAAGTTTATTGAAGGCAGCTGCAGGCTGCATATATGTGTGTGTTCAGGAGTGTCCTTCACCCACCCTGACCACTGTTTGAACATTCATCAGGTGAACCTACAGATGTTTGTTTGTTGAACTGGGAGTTTCCTCCACCCTCCCTGGTTGTAGTGATCTCTTTTATTAGAGAGGTCGTTGGTGCTCTCATCTTTTGAGAGTGTTGGTTAGAGCACTAATGTGCTCTGGTTCTCTTGTTTAGAGGCTCGTGTGGACTCTAGTGTACCTAGAGTAGAGGACCTGAGCTGTTGAGGGTTCTGAGTCTCAGAGACTGGGCTCAGGGCTCTGGTGTGCTGTCTGCTGGAGGCAGCTGTGTTGGCTCATGCCTCTCTTCTTTTTTGCATATAATTACTTTCATAACTTTCTGGTTGGGTAAAGCTGGTAGTCCTGTTTTCGCTTTAGTTCCATATTTTAGGCCTAGAGTTTTGGTACAGTTAGCCCGCTGTCTAACAGGGTTCGCGGCTCTATAGGAGTTGGCTCTGTTGGGCAGCTTTATTTTCCTTTTGGCCGCTTTACCCTAACCCATCTCTCAGTTGAACTTTGTTTCTTTTGTTTGTGACGTGGGATGCCTGGAGAAGCTGGTGGTGGTTCCTGACCAGAGGGAGCTGCTGCAGATGACTTCATCCTTGACCGGACTTTAGTTTAGTTAATAAAATTTCTGTTAAACCTTTTTCCTTGTGTCCTACGTCCTTCAAATGTGTTTTGATCCTCACCGGTCGTAACAAGCTTGGATAGCACTGCAGTGGGAAGCGGAGCTGACTAGAGAAGGCTTCTAATCTACCTAGCAACAAGTAGTGGCTAAAATGTGATTGGTTAAAGGCTTACATATTAAAATACACTCTGGAAGCAGAGCAAGCAGGGGTAGCAATGAAAAGAAGCGGTCAGACCATTTGGAATTATTTAATACGTATTCATGGACAAAATATAATAAAAATAAAAAATATTATTTTTAATTTTTAATTTTAATTTTAAATAATTTTAAGGCCTTCTCTGAAGGCCTTGCAGGCCCTGAGGGTCCACCACTGATATATATATATATATATATATATATATATATATATATATTATATATATATATATATATATATATATATATATATATATATATATATATATATATATTATATTTCCAAGATGGCGCCCATAAGCATGGCTGCGTATCCACCTCTCCTGTGGGTGTTTGGAATTTTTGTGTTTTGTTCGTTCTTCATTGGAGACATAAGTACACTGCTGGTTTATGATCGGAAGCAGCTTCTGGATTTACGTTTTGCTGCCGCGGATGTCGCTGATTCGGGCCAGTATGAGCGTACCTCGGGGAGACCCCCTCTACCCCCGTTGCTCGGAGACGAGCTGCCCGTTTACCTCCGCTGCTCTTCTCACCAGCCTGCACGGAGAAATCGATCGACTCGGAGGAAGAAACGCGGCTCTCGAGCTGGCCGGCTGGTGAAGCTCAGAGCCCGGCGTTCTGCCTCGCTGTCTTCAGCTGATGGTCTCGATTCTCATCGCCAGTCTCCCGCGTGCACGGACCAGGAAAACAACGGGGATCTGCGGCCGGAGCAGCTCTCTGTGGGAAGCGAGCCGCGGACGCGCGCTCCCCCACCAGCTGCTAGCTCATCAGCTGCTAGCACATCTGCTAGCTCGGATAACATCAAGTTCTGTGTTGTCAACGCCCGATCTGTTTGCAACAAAACGTTCATCCTCAGGGATTACTTTGAAGATCACGACTTGGACTTTTTCTGCATCACAGAGTCGTGGATGTCGCCGGGTGAGTCCAGCGCATTGACGGAAATAATACCACCAAACTGTTTGTTTTTTAACGACCCGCGACCATCAGGTCGTGGTGGTGGATTATTAACAATATTCAAATCAACTTTTGACTGTAAACAACTGTCCATTCCAGTCTCCTGCTCTAGCTTTGAGCTGACTGTTTTTGAACTAGGCCATTCACCTGTAACTTTGTGTGCTCTTGTCTACCGGCCGCCTCGTTCCAAGAACTTCATCAGCGAGTTTTCTGATTTCTTGGCTGAAATTACAGCTAAATATTCTCGGGTCGTCATTTCAGGCGACTTCAACTTGCATGTGTGTTGTCCTGAGAAGCCCATGGTTAAGGACTTTTTAGATTTATTGGACTCATTTAATTTAACTCAACACGTGAACTCTCCCACACAGCAGCGTGGACATTTATTGGACCTTGTTTTAACATGTGATGTGACCGTTTCAAACCTTGAAATAGGTGACAATGTTTTCTCGGATCATAGGCCAGTCAATTTTCAGTTCACCATCCCCCATGTAACCCCTAAAACATGCATTCCTGCACGTAAAGGCAGGAATGTTAACCATTTAACTGCCGCACGTTTCACTGAGGTTTACAACAATGACATGTTAATTCAGCCCCCATTGTTCCTCTCCAGCACTGAGGAGCTGACAAACCAGTTTGACTCTGTTTGTTTAAAGGCTTTGGATCAAGTGGCTCCAAAACTCAGGGCCGAACCGTGGCTGAATGACACGACCAGAGCTGCCAGGCAGCAATGCCGAAAGGCGGAGAGGAAATGGAAAAAAGACAGACTGCAGGTCTCTTTTCAGATGGTAAAAGAGAGCTGGCGCCGATATCAGAAAGCAGTGAAAACTGCTAAATCACAATACTTCTCTGATATCATTGCTGCAAACTCTCGTAACCCTCGAGTTCTGTTCTCCACCCTAAACTCTGTTCTCCACCTCACTGAACAATCACCCATGGAAGCCTCGACTGAGCTGTGCGAGAACTTCCAACATTTCTTTTTAGATAAAATCGCAACCACCAGGGCTCTCATTTCTCCTCCATCTCACGATCCATCCATCCCACCTCAATCTGTTGCTGTTTGTGACCATTTTGAACCAGTCTCTCTGTCCTCTCTAGAGCAGGTCATGTGCAACCTGAAACCATCTGGCTCCCCCTTCGATGTGGTCCCCCCTCGGCTTCTAAAGGAGGTTTTTCACACTCTAGGTCCCTCCATTCTCTCGATTGTAAATAGCAGTCTATCCTCGGGTGTGGTGCCAAAATCATTAAAACATGCTGCTGTTCAACCCCTCCTGAAAAAACCAAACCTCGACCCGTCAGTATTATCCAATTTCAGGCCTGTCTCCAGACTCCCATTTGTTTCTAAACTTCTAGAGAAAATAGTTGAGTCCCAACTAAAGTGCTTCCTGGAGGATCACGCTATCCCCGAGCTATTCCAGTCTGGCTTCAAATCCCTCCACAGCACTGAGACTGCCCTACTGAAGGTTTTTAACGACATCTTCCTATCCACAGATACTGGTGACTCTGTGCTGCTTGTCCTATTGGACCTCACATCCGCTTTCGACACCATCGACCATGAGATCCTCATTGCTAGGTTGGAGCAGTGGGTGGGCATCTCAGGATCAGCCCTAAACTGGTTCAGATCCTACCTCTCTGACAGGTCTTTTTGTGTGTCCATCAATGATTTTACTTCTGCAGTGGCGGCTCTTAAATGGGGGGTTCCGCAGGGGTCCATCCTGGGTCCTCTCTTGTTCTCCTTATACCTGCTGCCACTCGGTGCTATTTTCCGGAAACACAATATACCCTTCCACTTCTACGCTGATGACTGTCAAATTTACTTCCCCCTAAGACAAAATGGTACAGGCTCTATTCAACCTCTGCTCGACTGCCTGGCTGACATCAGGGACTGGATGGCTTTAAATTTCTTAAGCTTCAATGATAAGAAGTCTGAAGCCATATTGTTCCTTCCCAATGACACAACCTCAAACCACTGCATTGACCTGTCTGCTCTACCCCTGTCCGAAAAACAAAAAGTCACAAATCTGGGAGTGATAATGGATCCTTCCATGAAACTCAACAGTCATGTAAACATGATCGTCAAATCCTGTTTTTTCCAGCTGAGGCGTCTGTCTAAGCTGAAGCCCATATTATCCAAAAACAACCTGGAGACAGTGATTCACGCATTCATTACATCTAGGCTTGATTACTGCAATTCACTTCTGCTTGGCGTCAGTCAAGCCACCATTGCACGATTACAACTGGTTCAGAACGCAGCTGCCCGATTTTTAACCAGCACACGCAAAAGAGAGCACATTACACCAGTCTTGGCCTCCCTTCACTGGCTACCGGTTCATCTTCGAATCCAATTCAAAATTCTCATGTATGTCTACAAATCGCTGAACAGTCTCGCCCCCGCCTATCTCTCGGATCTGATACACCCATATGTCCCTCCACGTGCTTTGAGGTCAGAGGATCAGGTACTCTTAATAGTTCCAGAAACTCGCCTTAAGCGCAGGGGTGACAGGGCGTTCTCTGTAGCAGGCCCAAGACTCTGGAACGAGTTACCGCTGCTCATCAAACAGGCCCCCTCCCTCTCGGTTTTCAAATCCCGGTTAAAAACTCACTACTACTCCATTGCTTTCAATGCCAGCTGATTTGTATTGGATCGTTTTATTTATGATCTGCAATGTTTTTATGTTTTTCGTGTTGTACTTCATTGTCTGTGTTGCCTGTTGCGTGTTTGTTTGTCCAGCACTTTGGTGTGGACTTGTTCCTGTTTAAAGTGCTTTATAAATAAAATGGTATGGTATGGTATATATATATATATATATATATATATATATATATATATATATATATATATATATATATATATATATATATATATATATATATATATAATATATATATATATATATATTAGGGTTGTACATCTCTGTGTGACAGACGATTCGATTCACATCTAGATACAAAGGTTACGATTCGATTCAAAAACGATTTATTTTAAAAACGGAACGATTCGATTCGATTCGATGCAGTGTAAAAGCGATTCGGTTCGATTCGGTTCGATTCGATTAAACTTCAAATAATTCTACGTTTTAACATTTGTTGATGTACCGGTAGACAAATATTTCATTATGAAAGAAAAAGGACCATTTCTATCAATGTGACATTCTTAGAGCATTTTTAAATTTGTAAAAGTCCACATATATCATATCTAAAAGGGTGCTGTAAAGCACTGGTAAAAATAAATAACATGGACCTAAAAAGACCAGCTAAAAGAAAATTTCCTACAGAAAATACAGAAAAAATATAAAAGGCACAAATGGTTACAGCAGCATGTAATAAAATAAAAATCACTAGGAAAAAAAACCCAGGAATAAGCTAAGCACAAAACTCCTGTGTGTGCAATAACCTGTTGTGCAAATAACCTGTCACACAACCTGTAGTTTGGTAGTTATGTGCAATATAGATCATGTGCATTTTAGCTTATATTTCATTACTACCTTGAAATAGTTATTCACACAAATTCATCCTGCTTCACCGTTAAAATTCTACCATGTTGTTTACTATTTTTCTCTTCAGAAACTTTGTAAATATTATAATTACTGTTTCACTTTTTGGTAGTTTATTTTGTACCCTTATTGCATGCTTTAGTATTTCCTGTTTGCTTGTTGTTTGTTTTTTAGCAAGTCAAAATCGTTTTTTCTCATCCTGAGCATTTCATTGTACTAAGTTAACCCTGTGTTAACCTGCATATGACAAATAAACACTTGAACTTGAACTTAATAATACAAAACATAATGCAAGAACAGTACACCTAACAACAGCAGCACGAACATGAGTTTGTGTGAGCAGGTGGGCACGGATTAATATAAAAACATGCTCTCTGTACCTCACGCTCTCTGTACCTCTTGACTTCTTCTGGCCTGGTCCCTCACAGATCTAGCTGCCATCCTCACTTCAAAGTCTTCTCCCAACAGCTCGTCCAGCGCTGACATTTTCTTCTTTTTACAAGGTGGTTCATCATCTGAAATAGAAAACAAGCACCATATATTACTGGCTATGTTAGCCATGAAGTTGTTTTTTTTTTACTGACTTTACCATTTTATGTAAAAATCTTCATCTGATGTTCAGAATTTATATATGTAGGGACTCGTGTATAACATGTGTAAAAGATGTATCATTATCATCATGATTCTTATTTAACTCTTTATGTACATGCAGATTATCTCATTATAGTGAATGTGTTTTATGCTGATACAATGACAGCAGCACAAGATTAAGACAAAGTCAGCTCATTCTTGATCACAAGTTATAAAACACAAACCTTTATGCTCATCTTGGGTCTGGGGTGTATCAATGCAGACGTCCAGTTCTCCATTTGTAGGTTCAGTCCGACATGGATTAGTCTGCACTGGACCTCTCTGAACTGAATCCCCCGTTACCTAGAAATAAAACATGACATTACATTTAGTGTACAGTATGGTTAAATGCAATGTAAACAATCAAAAAACAGTAGGCAGAATAAATCTAGTGACAGCAACAAAACACAGCAGACTGTAACTGAATGCACTGTAAGATGTATTTTGACAGTGTGTTAGGGGATTTACCTTGTGATACAGGGATGTTGCTTCTGCTGACAGGCTTGTGAATGTCCTCTCTGAATCATGGCTACTAAGGAAGGGCATGGACTTAAAACGGGGGTCCAGAGCTACTGCAGTGTGGAAGAGATCTTCAAGGACTGTGTAGCTCGTGATGAACTATCACCGAGTTGCCCGTAAAATTTAGTGATAACGTTACCTGTCACTTTCTGTGATGCAGCTACATGCTCCTGCTCGTTGTTATGAGGCTTAATAAGTTCGCAGTACTCCTCTCTGTGTTTCCTCGTTGCATGTTGGTCGAGGTTTGTCGTGCTACCAGTGTACTTCAGAGGTGCTCTGCATAGCTTACAAATAGCGTGGCTTTTGTCGAGTTTTCCGTCCTTCTAGTAAAACCCGAAAACGTTCCACACTTTAGAGTTTTGTCTGGCTGATGTATTGAAAATCTTTCGCGGTGACTCGCTAGCGCGGCTACTATTTACATCCATGTTCGTCGTCTTGGTGAGCTACGGCGCATGCGTGAGAATAGCTTCGCGGGCATTTCCAACTCTCGCGTTGTTTTAGAAACGCATTGTAAACCCAGCAAGTCTCGCGATACCCGGTCCGTGTCTCTTCAACCGGTTCATCTCTGAATTTGTGGCTGGTTGCTGTCGGTTTACGTGGCTGCTACCGATGCAACCACATCGCTAGCTTGTCAAACCGTATATCTGGTTGAATTGGTTTATCTATAACAAGCCTAATATATATACATACATACATACACATACAGGTAGTCCCCGATTTACGAGCGCTCTGATCTGCGAGGTTCCAGACTTACGAGCTGCGAATTTTTGGAAAAAACGAAAAAAATACTGAGTTTTCATGTGTTTTTTCACCACAGTTAGTTAGTTAAGCATATGGACACACGTTTCCGATCATTTTTATGCACTCATAAGCAGTTTTTGGATGAAAATAGAGTGTTTGTAGTCGCGCTAGCGAAAACCGTTCCAATTTACGAGCGAAATTCCGGATTTACGAGAGAAATGGCGGCCGTTCCAAATTACGAGATTTCCGGTTTACGAGCGCCTCGTTGTAACGGATCTCGCTCGTAAATCGGGGACTACCTGTATATATATATATATATATATATATATATATATATATATATATACATATATATATACATATATATATATATATATATATATATATATATATATATATATATACATATATATATACATATATATATATATA
>JBBPBX010019628.1:11442-44279 GCA_038048925.1 Garcialebias charrua | reverse complement strand
TATATATTTATATATATATTTATATATATATATATATATATATATATATATATATATATATATATATATATATTATATATATATATATTTATATATATATATATATATATTTATATATATATATTTATATATAGCCGGCAGCGTTATCAATATTTGCACTACACTGCCAACTGAAAAGTAACAAAAATGATCCTAAAAGGATGAAATTACAAAAATCAAAGGATTTATTTAATACTTTACGTACATATATTCTATTCGGCCACGAAATTAACAAAAAATAGAATGATCTTTTAATCCCTAAAACCACTTTTAAATCTCAAATACACGGGTGTGTCGCCACCGCATTTATACATAAAAGTAACCCAAATACATAAAACTAACGACTCACCGTCGAATGGTCGACACAAAACACACAATAAAATCCTCCGGCCACGTTAATTTGGCTTGAAACAGCGGGGTTCTCTGCGGATTTATCCATTAGTAACCCAGCACAACCAACCAGCTGGACACGTTAGCGTCCAGTTCACCTCTGACCCGGAAGATGTCAAGATTCTATAGGTAGTCAACAGATTTAATGAAAAGTAACTAAAATACATAAAACTAACGACTCACCGTCGAATGGTCGACACAAAACACACAATAAAATCCTCCGGCCGCGTTAATTTGGCTTGAAACAGCGGGGTTCTCTGCGGATTTATCCAAGTACCCAGCACAAACAGCTAGCCACAGAATTAGCCCCTGAGTTCACCTCTGACCCGGAAGATGTCAAGATGGAATAGTCCATTTTTAGTAGGGGGATAAAGAAATCGACCGTTTTTTATTGCATATTTAATGATCGTTTTCATCGTAACTATAATTATTTTTATGTTAAATGTACATTAACAAGCAAGATCAATGTTAGGGATGTAGGCATAGGCGTAACTTCCTGAAGGACTGGTGGGGACAAATCCCCACCAATGCTGACCTCTAGTGGACAGTCCCCACCAATATTTTGTTCACATATTTTACTTTTTATTTTATTTTATTGAACATTTAACCCTAACCCTCTGATTAAAACCCCATTCATGCCGCTACTCAGAAAGAAAAGAAAAAAGTTATCTCCGTTTCACACCGTCAACGAACCCCAACAAAAAAAAAACAACAACAACAACTGCCGAACAGCTGCTCTGTCCAGCAGTGGCTCTGTATTTAGTTAGTACGCACTGCGCAGTTTGCAAGACTCCCATGGCGTGCAGAGGAGCTGTCTGATCACCCTACACGGCAAAATACGACCAAAAAGTAAGTCATTAAATAGTTTTGGTGCACAGTACTCATGGTGTTATTGTGTTTACAGTGTGCATGCATTTCCTGAACGTAAGTAAATCGTTTTGATGACGTTTTGCGTGTAATATGTGCGCAACTTCAGGAGGAGCGAAAACTACGTTTGTTTATGTGTGAACAGTGTGCGCGAAGTTAGTCTGAGCTTTGTGAATTTAATTTAAACAAAACAGTATTATCATCCTGCTGCAGACGGAGGAGGGATGGAGGACGAGTTTAAGAAGTGGCTGCAGATACTTCTACTAGCATATTTAGCTCCTTCTACTAGCAACTCACGGTGAATCAATAAACAAGCTGAAAACAATCTGAAAAGCTCTGAAACAGGTGGAGCATGTTCTTATTTATCTTGAAGCAGACACAGAGCTAAAGCCTTAAAGTCCTCCATCACTGAGTCTGCCTGTTAGTTTCAACATCAGGTGTACCAGCACGTTCATGCTGCAGGGCAAGACAGGTCATGCTGCCATGCTGCTGCAATACTGTGAAATAAATGCTGATAATTGTTTTATTTTTATTAATTACTGTAATTGCATTTGTAATGTTCTCTATAGGTGAAAGATCTGGACTGCAGGCTGGACATTTCAGTACCTGGATCCTTCTCCTACGAAGTCTGGGCCTCCCTACTTAGGCTGCTACCCCCGCGACCCGACCCCGGATAAGCGGAAGAAAATGGATGGATGGATGGATGGATGGATGTAATTGCATTTGTAATGATAGTGTGCACCTACTATTTTTAGTTTGGAGCAAGCCTGGATAGATTGTTGTACTCAGTGCAGCTCCTACGGATTAAATGTCCTCTAAATAGCTTCATTTCATTTTCAGAGTTTCTATCGGCCAAATTGTGACATCATATGCTTAGAAGATTCTTCCCAATGAGCAAAGTGGATTCTACACAACACATCAAGAGCACTGTATGAAGCTAGGGAGAAAATAACAATCTTAATTGTTGTTGTTTTTTACAAACCAGATCCAAAAAAGTTGGGACACTAAACAAATAGTGAATAAAAACTGAATGCAATGATGTGGAGGTGCCAACATCTAATATTTTATTCAGAATAGAACACAAATCACAGATCAAAAGTTTAAACTGAGAGAATGTATCATTTTAAGAGAAAAATATGTTTTTTCAAAATTTCATGGCATCAACAAATCCAAAAAAAGTTGGGACAAGTCCATTTTTACCACTGTGTGCCATCCCCCCTTCTTCTTACAACACTCAACAGACGTCTGGGGACAGAGGAGACCAGTTTCTCAAGTTTAGAAATAGGAATGCTCTCCCATTCATGTCTAATACAGGCCTCTAACTGTTCAATCGTCTTGGGCCTTCTTTGTTGCACCTTCCTCTTTATGATGCGCCAAATGTTCTCTATAGGTGAAAGATCTGGACTGCAGGCTGGACATTTCAGTACCTGGATCCTTCTCCTACGTAGACATGATGTTGTGATTGCTGCAGAATGTGATCTGGCATTATCTTGTTGAAAAATGCAGGGTCTTCCTTGAAAGAGATGACATCTAGATGGGAGCATATGTTGTTCTAGAACCTGAACATAGTTCTCTGCATTAATGGTGCCTTTCCAGACGTGCAAGCTGCCCATGCCACAAGCACTCATGCAACCCCATACCATCAGTGATGCAGGCTTCTGAACGGAGAGTTGATAACAACTTGGGCTATCCTTGTCCTCTCTGGTCCGGATGACATGGCATCCCAGTGTTCCATAACGAACTTCAAATCGTGACTCATCTGACCACAGAACAGTCTTCCATTTTACCACACTCTATTTTAAATGACCCCTGGCCCAGTGAAAACATCTGAGCTTGCTTAAAAATGGCTTCCTCTTTGCACTGTAGAGTTTCAGCTGCAACGGCGGATGGCACAGTGGATTGTGTTCACTGACAATGCTTTCTGGAAGTATTCCTGAGCCCATTCTGTTATTTCCTTGACAGTGGCATTCCTGTTTGAGGTGCAGTGACGTTTAAGGGCCCGGAGATCACGAGCATCCAGTAGAGTTTTACGGCCTTGACCCTTATGCACAGTGATTGTTCCAGATTCTCTGAATCTTTTGATGATGTTATGCACGGTTGATGATGATAACTTAAAAGTCTTTGCTATTTTACGCTGGGCAACACCATTCTGGTATTGCTGCACTATCTTTCTGTGCAACAATGGTGGAATTGGTGATCCTCTTACCAGCTTGGCTTCTGAGAGACACTGACACTCTGAGAAGCTCTTTTTATACCCAATCATGTTGCCAATTGACCTAATTAGTGTTAATTGGTCTTCCAGCTGTTCGTTATATGCTCAATTTCCTTTTTCCAGCCACTTATTGCTACTTGTCCCAAATGTTTTGGGATTTGTTGACACTGAAATTTTGAATCAACATATTTTTCCTTTAAAATGTTACATTTACTCAGATTAAACTTTTGATCTGTCATCTATGTTCTATTACGAATAAAATATTGACATTTGCCATCTCCACATCATTGCATTCAGTTTTTTAGTGTCCCAACTTTTTTGGAATCCGGTTTGTAGTATTATTTTCATTCATTCATTCAACTTTTATCTTTATTATCTTGTAATGCACTTTGGACAATGCAAGTTGTTGCTGGAAGGTCCTATTTAAATAAAGTTTATTATTGTTATTCCTGTTAACAATGTCTTTCTGTATCGTGCCTTCTTACAAAGACCTTTTGTATAAAACTTGTGTGCTGATGTAATGAAAATGAAGGTGTTAATAACAATGTACAATGATCTGACAGGATAAATGCTAACTCAGGGAGTCATACAGCTGTTAAACTGCTACTCAGTGTCATACAGCTGTTACACTGCTAGTAAGGGTGTCATACAACTGTTATTGTTATTACGACATACACAATTGAAAAAAGTACCGGTACTTTGTCCAAAAAAGCAGATGCAACATTTTCGATTTCCGTCCCCACCAACTTTCAACACAAAGTTACGCCCTTGGATGTAGGTGACTGGCCGGGGCGCGGCGGGGCCGGGGCCCCATGCTGATTGGGATCCCCAGGCAACGGCATCATTTACCTACATGGTAGATCCGAGTCTGTTCTCCGCTCTGCTCCCTCCCCCTCCAACCCTCCCTCCTCTCTGCTCTTTACGGTGGGGAAAAAGGTAAAACAAGCAGCTACGGAGCCAGCATAAGAGCTTGTAAATAAGTTTATTGGTTTTTACTGATAGATAATTAGTTATTAGCGGTACTGCATTTTAAATAAAAATAGCACAAATCCGCTTATGAATTATAAAAGTTAGTCAAACCACAAAAACGCTGACAAAAAGTTTAGGTCCACTGTAAGCGGATTAGCGCTTTAGCGCTCTCTAGCGTTCATTTGCCCACCATTGCTGGTATCGGATACTGATACTGGATCGGATCGGCCCCATCCCTAGTTTCCATCAAGGTTTCTAGATGCGCATTTTGAAGTATCGCAGCAGAAAAGCTTAATGGAAACGGCAAAATGCGAATTTACTTCCTCAAATTCGCCAAAAAGTTTATACGCTCGCTTGAGGTGGTTTTTGGGATCTTCGAAAATGAGCAGATGCGCAAAACGACAGATGGAAACAGATTTGCCGACTCAGTTCTGCCGTAGCGAACATTCACGTCATGTGACTGATCAGCTGTTTCCGCTCCGGACAACATGTAACATCGCTAAAACTAGTTGGCATGACAGAATAAATACAACTTGCCCGATAGCAACACATACCTGAAATATTCTCTCCATTTTGACGAGATGTGTGGCCGGGTTCTGTTTTCAACCGCTACTTCCTGTTTACTGTAGACATGCGTAACGCTGACGTCTGACGTAATGACGCTGACGTCTGACGTAATGACGCTGTGCGTGGCCCGGTAGATGCGATTCAAGCCAGTTGATGGAAACACTTCTGCTTCGCATTAATTTGTATTTACATATTTGCGAGATTTCAAAAATTAGCTCAAAATTTGAAATGAAAATGGATGGAAACACGGCTTGTGTGTCTGAAGTGCTTGGTGTATGCATCTCCCGAAGGTAAATTAAGATTATGGTTCTGGTATCCTGGACGTTCAACTCTATTGACAAGATGTTTTTCAACAAAACAACAAGGTCCTAGGGAACCGGCGTGTCCAGCTGAGAAGCATGCTGTGGGGTACGTCATGGACCCGTGGGGAGTGTGGCAGTTGATATGTCTCTCAGTCCTGTCTCAGGAGGACGTTGAAGACGTTTACATATTTGGATTTATGATAGCAGGGACTCTGCTTTTTGGCATTGGCGGGGCTCTGTTTTATCGACAATTGAAGAAGGCATCGGTAGCAGTTTCGGCCATGACAAAGCTTCTGAGCCAGTGTGAAGGTTTGATCTGTGCCGGGACCTCGCAAATCAGCTGATTAACGAGCTAAACTGCAAGGTGGAGGCGATTTATGAGAATCGCAGGCCACCTGCGGCTTCTGGGACTCGTCAGCGTGGTGGGCTCGACCTTGAGGGAGACTCGTAGCATGGATAAGTGGAATAGATTCCCACAATTAGGCCATTTTGGAAACAGAATGTCCAGATGGACTCAAGGCCGAATAAAAAATCTGTATGCCTGATGAAAATCAACAATCAAGCTTATTTGAATCTGACTCCCCACCAGCCTTGGAAATGGTCCGACTATCACATTTCTCCTGGGCCATGAGTAACCAAGGAGAATAAGCTTCATCTGTCATCATTTGGAGCAGGATGAGGCTATTGACTGTATTCTGTACCACAGACTGTACCCAGGGGAGGCCAAACCTAGTCTGTATAGTTTACTTAAAATTCACAAACAAGGTGTACCTTTAAGACCAATTGTTAGCATGATTAACTCGGTCACTTACAATACTAATCCCTTTAGATGGTAGCTCAGAACATCCATACAGAATACCATGGACTTTGTGGATAATATGAGGGATGTAATCTAGGAGACTGATGAAACAATGGTCTCTTTTGATGTGACATCACTCTTTACGTGCATTCCTGTTGATGAAGCAGTAGAGGTGGTCTGTTTAAGGTTAAAATCAGACACCACTCTGAAGAGCAGGACCACACTTTCCACAGAGCAACTGTGTCAACTCTTGAAATTGTGCCTGCAGTCAACCTACTTTACTTATGAGGAGCAATATTTCTATCATACTATACCATTCTATTTATAGAGCACTTAAAACTGTGACAAGCCCAACCAAAGTGCTGTATAAACAAACAAACAACAGGCAAGAAACACATAGGCAACATACAAAATGAAGTAAAAAACAGAATATAGACAAAATCATTGCAGATAATAAATATAACAACTAAACACAGATCATTATTTATAGGCAGAAACATGGGTGTGCTATAGGGTCTCCAGTTTCTCCTATTGTTGCCAACCTGTACATGGAGGAGGTACCACCAAGTCATTGGTTCAGGTATGTTGATGACTCCTGGGTTAAAATTAAATCTCAGGAAGTCCAACATTTCACTGATCACATCAACTCTGTGGATAAATATATCAAGTTCACATGAGAAGATGTAAAAAATGTCAAGCTGGCTTTCTTGGACTGTGAGGTCTCAGTTTCTTATAGAGGATATTTGCAAACTGAGGTAGACAACAAACCCAACCACACAGACCAGTATGTGCAGTTTGACTCCCATCATCCTCTGGAGCACAAGTTAGGAGTCATCAAGACTCTGTATCACAGAGCAGACAGCATCCCCACTAACTCAGAAGCCAGACAGAAGGAGAAATCACACACAAAACAGGCTCTAGAGGTGCTTATTAGGTAGATCACGATCTACTGGTAGATCTCTGAGGTAGTAATGGTAGATCGCAGCATGACATTAAAAAATATATTTGTCAGCCTATCAAACATCCTGTCACTTGATTGACATACAGGGCAGCCATTCAAAACCCTCATTCTCTCAAACCAGGTCTGAGAGATTTTCGGGGAAACACCCCTGCTCCCCCACCCCCGAATGTGTGAAATTCTCCGTGTGTGAAGTTGCACATACAGACGGCTGATGTCCAAAGTTTTTCTGCACTAACAACAGTTTTAAATAATGGCAGAGAGCTGAGTGTTTTTCTGCTACTCACCCTTTTTCAGCATGCAGGAGCAAAACTAATAAAATCCAGGGTCCAAAGAGACGTTATTCACCAGTTTGGACTAACTGTGATCATGCAGTCGCTGCATGCACAATGAATACAGCTGAGCCTGGGGTTGCCAGATAAAAAAATGCATTACCACCTCCTTTTCTGTGCACATGTTCATGAAACACAACACAAACTTCATCTTGCTCAAGATGAGAGTTCTGCAATCAATGGAGTTAAATTCAAAGCAGTCTGCTCCTCTGACAAATAGTGTTAAATTATTATTTTATCTATGAATGTTTCTGTTAAATTATTATTTTGTATAAATGTTTCTGTTCAGTGCCCTGAGATTACTTCTTTTGTGAATTGACACTATATAAATAAACTGAATTGAATTGAATCTTAGAACATTAGAACTCAGCAAACACAACAGTTTAGGTCAAAATACTATCATTTTAAAGCCACAGAACTATAGTTCATAATTTCTTATCTGGCAACCCGACTGACATGAAAACTACAGCATTTTTCATATAAACCTGCTCATTTTTTGTTTATTACCCCCAATAAACATTGCAAAATCACCAATGTTTCCACAGGTTGTATTCGTGTAAACGGGGCCTTATAGTAGGTAGATCACTTTGACTTGATCATTTCAAAAGTAGCTCGCATGCTGAAAATGTCTGAACACCCCTGCTCTAGAGAAATGTGGATATCCTAACTGGGCCTTCCTGAAAGCAGAGAAGAAACCCAAACAGGACTCCAGCCAGCCATCAGGTGAAAAGAAGGAACCCAGACCAGTGGTCATTCCGTATGTTGCGGGAGTTTCAGAGACATTGAGACGTTTATTTTCTAAACACAACGTCCCAGTGGCTTTTAAACCCCAAAATACATTACGGCAAAGACTGGTTCATCCCAAAGATCCAGTCCCCCGGCACAAACAGAGTAATATTGTGTATGCTGTTCAGTGTCAGGAGGGCTGTGATCAGTCTTATATCGGGGAAACTAAACAGCCACTGGCCAAAAGGATGGCCCAGCACAGAAGATCAACATCATCAGGTCAGGACTCTGCGGTCTACACTCATCTCCAGGCCAGCGGTCACTCTTTCAGGGATGAAGATGTTCACATCCTTGATAGAGAGGAACAATGGTTTGAGAGAGGAGTAAAGGAGGCCATCTTTGTGAAAAGAAACCGTCCATCATTAAACAGAGGTGGAGGCCTCCGGGTTCAACTGTCCCCCTCTTACAATGCTGTTATTGCTAGTATCACTCAGCCCTCTGTGAATAGCAAACAACCATCAGGGTGCTAACAATCCATCGTTAGGCTGATGGTCCTCCTTGATCATGTGAGCAGCTGGTTTCGGCTGTCATCAGCCAACTGGTTGATCCACTGTGAGAGAGTGCTATTTATAAGACTGAGCTGAATACAGCAGCTCAGACTGAGGAAGTCTTTCGGACGAAAGACGAAACGTTTCTACAATTTTTTTGCTTTGTTTAGTTTAGTTTTTTGAATTTCCAGAGGACCAGACTTAGCTTTTTTAGATACTAGTTGAAGTTATGAATAAACCACTCTATATTTTAAAAAACAGTTTTGAAGTTTTAAAAGTGGTAAACTTTGTGTTAGAATTCAGCTTGTTTTCAGAGTAAAAACGAGCCGGCCGGGATTTGCGTATCGGGGTGTGGAAACTCACAGCTTATTAACGTGGACTTTGTTTGGCTGGTTTCGGAGCTTTTGTTATTGTTTTCAGCCAATAATATGCAGATTTAAAAGAAACAAATGGTTACTTAAACAGGTAGGCTTCTCGTGCTGTTGGATTTCTGTTTTTGAATGAAGAGGGAACAAGCTCAACGTGTTGCTAAAGAATTGAACCGAGGCTGTTATAGCGCATCGCTGTGGCTGTACTTTTTGAAAAAGGAAGATGCCGGTCTAACTTCTGATTCTGAATCAGAAGAAGATGAAATGGAAGACATTGATGAAAGCAACCACATAACTTTAGAAAACATTCCGAGTTTCCAGTTGAAGCTAGCTGATGATGAGGAAGATGAAAAATGTTTTGGACAGGCAACGGAGGAGCTGTCGCCACAACAACTGAAGAAAACAGAGACAGTGAAATGGAGAAAATTTGAAACTTTGACTGTAAATGCTACGAAAGAAGAAAAGGTACATCTCCACATGGGACACAGTCGTGCAGCCGAAAACTGTCTGCAGAGTTCACGTACAAGGTACGGATGGATTCTTTAGCAGCAGAAAGAGAGTGGCAGGACATGAGAATTATTGGACATCTTGAAGCTAACAGACGTACAGTTCTGACTTCGGAGATGACAACATCCACCAGAAAAATCCCGGTGAAATGAAAACACGCCAGGATCACTTATATGATGGGCGGCGTTGAAATCTGCAGGAATACTTTTCAGTTTCTGATGGGGTGAGTTTAAGACCTTTTTTGTTTTTAGAACACAATTAAGATGTAACTAAATAATATTTGGTGATTTATTCGAGGATTGTAATGTAATATGATGGATTTGGTCGCCTTTAATGTCCTTATTTAATACAATAAAGCCGATCAAAGCTGTCAGAGCTGTCAACTGTGTTTTTCCGACCCGGAATATATATTTTTTTTTTATTAAGCTTTTACTGCTTTTGTAAGCAAATCAGTTTCCATCCATCCATTACCTTTATTTATCATTAGACCAAGTCAACATGCGTAATTATTGCGCAATGCGCTCAGCCGTGGGGCGCATTGCGCAATAATTACGCATGTCGGCTTGGTGAGGTTTTACAAATCGCAGCAAAAAAACTAAATAAGAATGTACAATATAAAATTGTGTTAATATTGTGGAGACGACAGGTCCAACTGGCCGTTTGAAAAGGTAAAAATGTACAGTTAGGCTCAGGTGGATCAGCAGTTCACGTAGTTCCTGCTGTCATCAGGAAGTAACAGAAAAGCTGAATTGAGCAGCGTGTTCAATTAAAATAGCCTAGTTTTCCAGATAATTTTGCTCTAAAAATGTTTTTGTTCATCTGTATTTAAGATTATCTTTAGAGTTGATTTTTTTATGTTAATATCTATTTGGTGAAACAAGAAATCTTATCTTCCTGTCTTTGAAATATGTTTTTAAAATATCATGTCAGGTAAAGACAATGGATGGATGGATGGATGGATGGATGGATGGAAACTGATTTGCTTACAAAAGCAGTAAAAGCTTAATTTAAAAAAATGGTGGGCTTTTTTCTGGGTCGAGCCTGTAATTACAGAAAATAATCTGTTCCATTCGGTTCGGGGGAAAAAACTATGGGTTTGGACCGGGCCAAGGTTTTCTTTTAGGCCTGTAGACAGCTTTGTTAGAAATGACAGCTCTAGATCAAATCCAATCCAATCAAATATTTTAGCAAGAAGTGTAACACTTGTAACTGTAAATCCATTATCTGAAAGAAGTATTGTCTTTGTTTTTTTTTTTCCTTTTCAGAATTTGCAAAGCAACATTAACCAACATAATCAAGCACTTCGATGAGAACGGGGCAACACCACGCTTCAGAAAAAGGGGGCCACGGCTACAGACACCTCGGATCATCAGCCGCAGTCACATTGACAGGGTTCTGGATTTTATTAAGAATTACAGTGAAGACCATGCCATCATGCTGCCAGGTCGACATCCTGGTCACAGGGATTGGCATGTGAAATTACTGCCAACTCAAGTGTCCAAGGCTTCAGTGTGGCGTCTCTATAGGAAGTCTGTGCAGCAGCTTGGTATGTATAAAGGTTTATTTTTACAGAACAGCTACAAGCTTTTAACAACAAGTAATGCTAAACTCTGTTGGCAATTCAAATGTAATAAAATACAATATTTCTTTCAAGGCGAGCGTGTAATCTCCAAATCAAGCTTCAAAGCGCTGTGGACCCAGCTGCTCCCACACATCAAAACCTGCAGGCCCCGCACAGATCTTTGCTGGCAATGCCAACAGAATAACGAACACCTTATAAGAAGTGCAAACCTTCCAGATGAGAAGAAGACTGAAGTCATCAAAAAGCAACAGGATCATCTTCAGCTTGTGCAAAAAGAGAGAGCCGTGTACAATGAGATGATAGCTGCCTGCAAAAATACCTGTGTAGACTGTAATATCCTGTCACGTACATATACGTGCTTACGTTAGAATGTACGTGATGACGTAGTTACATAGTTGACGCAACGTTACGTTAGTTACTGTGTTGTTGTACCGACCAGATGAATGGCGGACATGTTGAATAAAAGCTCGCAGTGAACCAGACCGAATCTTCTACCATCCTTCGATCCTGTCGGTAATCGTGCACATTAAAGATAGCTGTATCAAAGATGGACAGCTGATCTTTTACATGGTGTCAGAAGTTTGTGGATAATCGAGAAGAATCCCGAACGTTTTGCCCATCGACCTGACGACGGAAGATGGACAACTCAGGTGTACCGATACCGCACATGGACTGGGACGCGACGAACTTACCGGACGCGTGGAGAAGATTTCGACAACACGTCGAACTGATGTTCACCGGGCCACTCAAAAACAAGCCTCAAGAAGACAAATGCAGCTACCTGCTCCTGTGGATTGGAGAGAAAGGTAGAGACATCTTCAACACATGGGACCTCACCGCAGACCAAAGAAAGGTACTGAAAACCTACTTTGATAATTTCGAGGCACACGTCACGCCGAAAGCTAATCCAATCTTCGCACGTTACAAGTTTTTCGAGAGGATTCAGGGAGAAGAAAAAAGCTTCGATAAGTTTGTGACAGAGCTTGAACTGTTGGCGAAAGACTGTAATTTCCCGAAAACTGACGAGATGATAAGGGACAGAATTGTGTTTGCTACTAATTCACAGAGAGTCCGTGCAATGCTACTTTGTCAAGGTCCAGATTTAACGCTAGAAAAAGCGATCGACGTTGCTAGATCTTTCGAGTTATCACGACAGCAACTACAGACTATGACAAACGCCGCAATTAGCATGCCAGCACAGTCCGTGCACGTGGTTAGCAAAAGCCGCAGCATGCTAATGCACCACAGTAGCAAAGCAACAGGCCACAGCAACGAAGGCGTCGCTCAAAGCAAAAATATGTGCAGAGCATGTGGGAGAGGACACAGCCGCGCAGAGGAATGTCCCGCAAGAGGACGCTAGTGCAATAAATGCAAGAAATTTAACCATTTCGCCAACGTGTGCAGGACGCAAACACCACAGCGCAAACAAAGCTTTGCACCCAGAAGAGTGCATCATGTCGCAGACAGCCACGAACAACCACAAGAGGAGCTGTTTATCGACACAATCACTACAAAGCATGAAAATACTAACAAAGAACAAGCTTATGCAGAGTTGGAAGTTGGAGAAAAAAGACAAAAACTCAGCTTCAAAGTAGACACTGGGGCACAAGCGAACATAATACCAGCAGGAACATTTCATCAAATGTTTGGTAGTATGCCACTAAACCCCACGACTAGTAAACTCACAGCATATGGAGGTCAAACACTGAAAACAGAGGGTTCGTGCAGATTGTCGTGCAGCTACAAAAACACGTCTGTTTGGCTGGAATTCGACATAGTCTGTGCCAACGCACCTCCTGTTTTGGGCATGAGAGCATGTTTGGACTTAAATATAGTCAAACTAGTACACACTGTTGGTGTGCAGCTCAAAGAAAACACAGACATTTATGAGGAATTTGCTGACGTGTTTCAAGGGATTGGTCTGTTTCCAGGAGAATGCCAGATCCATCTAAAGCCCTCAGCATCCCCCGTGGTGTGCCCTCCACGACGCATACCTTTTGCCCTCCGTGACCGCCTAAAGGCTGAATTGGACGAGATGGAGAAAAATGACATCATACAGAGAGTCACAGAACCAACTGAATGGGTGAACGCTCTCGTCGTCGTAGAAAAGCCTAAGACTAAAAAGCTGAGAGTCTGTCTGGATCCACGTCCACTGAACAAAGCGATCCAGAGACCACACTACCCACTACCGACCTTGGACGACGTAACACCAAAACTGGCTGGAGCAAAGTATTTCAGCGTGTTGGACGCCAGGTCAGGATACTGGACAATTAAACTCAACAATGTTGACCACTTTCAACACAATTTATGGCAGGTATCGCTTCAAAAGACTGCCATTTGGGATCATCTCAGCTCAAGATGAGTTCCAGAGAAGAGTGGATGAAGCCTACGAGGGACTGCCAGGCGTGGCTACCATCGTGGACGACATTTTAGTGTACGGAAGCACTAAACAAGAGCACGACGCAAACCTACACTCAGTTTTGGAGAGGACCCGCCAAAAGGGTATAAAACTGAACAAAGACAAAAGCGTAATTTGTGTACCCGAAGTCAACTATTTTGGACACACGTTGACCTGTGATGGTATTCGTCCAGACCCTAACAAGATTGAGGCCATCAGAGACATGCCACCGCCTCAAAACAAGTCTGAACTGGAAACCATACTGGGCATGGTCACCTACCTCACAAAGTTTGCACCGCGACTGTCAGAAGTGACTTTGATGTGGAAAAAATTCCCAACCTCACATCATCAGTGGTTATTCAAAAACTAAAAGCCACATTCGCCAGATTTGGAATTCCACAGACTGTAGTAAGTGACAATGGACCCTGTTACAGCTCACAAGAATTCAGAAACTTCGCCAAAGCATGGGACTTTGAACACATAACAAGCAGCCCCATGTACCCACAGAGCAACGGGTTGGCAGAAAGAACTGTGAGAACTGTCAAGGCTCTCATGGAGAAAGCACACATGAAGAGGACAGACCCCTACCTCAGCCTGTTGGAATACAGGAACACCCCAGTTGATGGATTCAAATCACCAGCACAACTGCTGATGAGCAGGAGACTTCGCTCAATCCTTCCATCCACGAAAGAGCAACTACAACCTGAATTAACTCGCCAGAGCGACATTCGCCGCAGAAGACAGAGATGTCAAAAGCGACAAAAGTGGTACTATGACAGAACTGCCAAACCACTGCCAGCGCTGCCACCGGGATCTGCTGTTCGTTTTCAACTGCCAGATGTTACTTGGAAGCCAGCAACTGTCATCGGACCAGCAAAGACTAATCGCTCGTACCAAATCAAGACGGAAGATGGTTCTGAAATCAGAAGGAACAGACGGCATCTGATTCCAACTCCTGATGTCACCACACCAGATTATCCAGAACCAGAACCACCAAACATTGCATGTGAAGTCAAATCAGAAAAAGGAAGAAAAAACAAAAACAAAAACAAAAAAAGAAAAAAAAATGCAGTCACATGGACCTAAAAGAGGGACAGACAATGAACAGGAAGCAGAAGAAAAGAGGAAGAGAGAGCCAAACAAATGATAGTGGTGGACTCTTGACAAGAGATCTTGTGTCAACCTGTGTGGAACTGGATGAATCTGTGAACGGGTGAAGAGGCAGCCGGTTTTTACCTGCTTCTGGACCAAATTGGAGCATTTCTTGTCACTAATAAATAAATGGTGGTCAAAAGAAGAAAATTGCTTGGTCCTTTGAGTAAGACCCTGTTAAAACAAGTTTACATGAATTCATCCATCCCTTCTCAAGTGGGGAAGCTGCACAGTTTAAGAAGATAACTTGACAGTAAAAACCGGACCTCCTGTCAGCAAAAAACCAGCTGACAGTAAAAACCGGACCTCCTGTCAGCAAAAAACCAGCTGACAGTAAAAAACCGGACCTCCTGTCAGCAAAAAAAACAGCTGACAGTAAAAACCGGTCCTCTTGGGGACTGATAAAAGGATCTTGACAACGAAGAGACAGTTGCTGACATCACTTGTTTGCCCCACATCTGAACAAATTGATCAAATGATGAAAGAGCCAACTGATGAGAAGACTGTTGATCAATTAAAGATGGAGAGAACAACAGCAAAAAGGTCATTAACTCGATTGGTCAATAATATAACTCGGACGCATGAGGACATGACTGAAGAGGAATTAAAAGACAGCTTCCACAAGCTCAACATAGAAGCTGAAAAAGTTATGACGGCAAATGATGATCTAGAAGCAAGTCTCATCGCAGAAGTGGAATCCGAATTGGGTGGAAATGAAGAAGCCACATTAAGTAAACAGCAGATGTCTGACCTGGAAAATACTGCAAAAGAATGTCAAGCAAAAGTAAGAGAGGTTAAAGGCTTAATCCAAGAGACGCTGTGGAGAACTTTTGGAAAGACTGAACTGTTAATTCATTCATTCATTCATTCATTCAACCTTTATTTATACAGGCTAGCCTTACCCTAATAAAAGTTTACCCTAATTGCACTTCAAGTAGCAGAATCAGAATGTGAACATGTTGCCACCATCAAACCAGGAGTGGAAAAGGAGGCATATGACTTCACCATCAACCACCTGAAGGAACTTTTAAAAGCTGCAAAAGAAGTTCATTGTAAATGGAAGAGATGGATCCCTTATAATTATAAGGAGGAAATCCAGGATCGGCTGGGAGGATTGGAAGTACGTGTCCCCAAGCTTGTCTCTAGGACAGCAGAGTTCATTCATAAAAAGCTAAAGGAGGATGAAGAGAAAAAGGGTCAAATTGTACCTCCTCAAAATTATTCTCTACCAACCATCAAACTGAAACCAACATCTCTCCCAAAGTTTCTTGGAAACAAACGTGATTTTTACAGATGGAGAAGGGATTGGGAAGCACTTCAAAAGCAAGGAGAACCAACCGGTTCAAAAGAGGTGAAAAAAGTGCAGCTCCTGGACAGCCTGGACGAGAGAATCACGAGAGACCTTCGCTTAACTTCCTACAACACTCCAGAAGATATTTTTCAAGTCCTTGAGAACCGCTATGGAAACCAGACTGCAATTGCAATTGAAATTGTGGAAGAGCTACAGAGAATTCCTGCAGTTAGAGGTCACCAGCCAAGAAGAATCGTGGAGTTGATTCAAGCTGTTGAAAAAGCTCTTAAGGATTTAATCGATCTTGGAAATACTGGCGCCATTAAAAACCCTTTGGTGACAAAGTCAATTGAAACTAAACTTCCTGAAGTTTTGAAGAAGGAGTGGCTCGTTTATGCAGCTGATAAAAGGAATGCACTGTGATGCCAGAGAATCGATTTGATCACCTCCTTGCATTTCTGAAAGACCAAGAAAAGATTTATGAGCAACTAGAGCAATTGAGAGAGGAGGAGTCAAGCAGACAAGAAACCCGATGGGAACAAAAACATGCCAGAACCAAGGCAGTCAAAGCAAGTGATGACTTTTCAAGATGTGTTGTCTGTGGCGATGGAAAGCACAGAAAAAGACTCTATTTTTGCAATCAGTTCAAAACATTAACATTAACTGAGAAAAGAGCTGCTGTCAAAAAGGTAGGAGCCTGCACCAAGTGTTTGGAAATACATGATGATGAATCATACTGCAAACCTGGGTTTTTGTGCAAGAACCAAGACTGCAGGAATGGAGAAAGTCCACATCACTATTATCTATGTCCAAGTTCTGAAGTTAAGAAGAGCAATGCAGTCCAGAGGAGGAACCAAATCAGTCTGGAGAAAGACAAAAGTAGCAGAAAGTACACAGAGGATCAAGAAGAATTTCTTAAGCAATTGTCACCTGAGTTGGCCAAACATTGCAGAGATGTATTTTCAAATGCTGCATCTAGAGCCTTCAATTCAACTCACAATCAGTCAAATCTCTTGATGGATAGTGGACTGCAGGAACTGCCAGTGTTAATGATGCTTCTTGAAGTTACTGCAAATGCTGGACAAAAGATTGGCACATTAATCGATTTGGCGTCGGATACAAATTACATAACACACAAGGCTGCAAGTAGATTAAATCTACAAAGTGAGGACATCACTCTCATTGTCCATGGAGTTGGAGGAATGAAAGTTTGTGTGGAAACGAAACGTTACCTCCTGAAGATTCGTGTCAAAAACTCTCGGAGGCACCTTGAGATCCTACCAGCTTGTTTGTTATGGACTTGACAACATTCGCAGACATTCATAAGCATGTTAAAGCAAAACAGCTGCAAAGATTTTTTCCAGAAGTACCACTGAATGAGCTTGCAAGGCCCAGAGAAATAAGCTTACTCATAAGCCATAGGGAAGGTCAGTTGACACCACAAAGAATTAAAGTTGTGGAGAACCTTGTACTGTGGGATGGCCCCTTAGGGAAAGTGGTTGGAGGAACTCATCCAGAATTGTTTGAAGAATTTGCCATGAAAGTTCATACAACCAAAACACATTATGCAAGGTCCATGAGGACAGCTGCTGTGAAATATGAAGAAATCATTCATGAGATCCCACAACATTCGCCATTAAATCATCAGGTCTCCACTCAACTCAAGGTTTCAAAGACTGCAAGTTTACCCTTATTTACTCATCCTGAAGAGGAGCGGCAAGTTATTCAGAATAACAGCTATGTTGACGACATTCTAACGTCCCACAATGACCCAGACAGGTTAAAGGAAATCACAGAAAATGTGGAGCACATTCTTAAAGCTGGAGGTTTCAAACTTAAACCCTGGGTGGTTTCTGGGCAAAGTGGGAGGAAAGATTGTAACGACAAACAGGATGAAGCAGGAAAAAAGACTATGGTTCTACCAAACCAGATGCGGGACGAGGATAAAAAAGCACTCGGTCTGGGGTACATTGTGGAGGAGGATAAGCTCCATGTCATGGTTAGCATAAATTGTTCAAAGAAGAGGGAAAAAATGCGACCTGGACAAAACCTCCAGTTGGACCAAGTCAGGAGTCAAACACCTAACCCTTTGACAAGACGAGAGCTCCTCAGCCAAGTGCCTGGTCTGTATGACCCAATTGGTTTGGTGACCCCTGCAAAGCAGAAGGGGGAAATCCTGGTGCGGAAAGCCTTCCAGGAAGCAAAAAATGTGAGTAACCAAGTAAAAGACACCTGGGATTTAGCACTCTCAAATGATGTTCGAGAAGATGCAATCATGCTCTTTGAAGAGTACACTCGGCTTGGTAAAATCCAGTTCATCAGGAAAAATCAAGCTGTAAGTAAACCAAAGTGGGAGGCAGTCTGCTCAACTGGGGTAATCTCCGTTAGAGAACGACAAGATGCCCTCAGGGACATTTTTCTTACTGCTCAAATGGATGCCAACTTTCCCAACGCAACCACAGATAGGTTGGTGGTTTACAAAAAGTCTGGATTATTAGTCTGTGGCAACAGAATACAGATCTTCAGAGAAGACCGAGTTGCAGTTCCCATCATCCCCTATGATACCTGTAGAGGAACGTATGGAAAGACAAACCAAAGAGGAATAAAACTCCAGATGTACCAAGTACGGCAACAGAGGAACGTATGGAAAGTCAAACAAATGAGGAATAAAACTCCAGATGTACCAAATTTGACAATGGAATTGCGATCTTCCCAGTGGTTCATGGAAAGATCGAGTGGGAGGTGTGAAGTCAAATCAGAAAAAGGAAGAAAAAAGAAAAAAAAAAAAGAAAAGAAAAAAACATGCAGTCACATGGACCTAAAAGTGGGACGGACAATGAACAGGAAGCAGAAGAAAAGAGGAAGAGAGAGCCAAACAAATGGTAGTGGTGGACTCTTGACAAGAGATCTTGTGTCAACCTGTGTGGAACTGGATGAATCTGTGAACGGGTGAAGAGGCAGCCGGTAAGACTAACTGTATTGTTTGTGAGATTGGACTTTAGTGACTTTAAGGCTTCCTACATTCCTCCAGCTGGGCTTCCAGGGTGTCGGTCGGCTAATTAGCACCCATTAACAGCAACATGTATGTAGCACCCATTAACAGCAACATGTATGAACTGAATATGAACTGAAGTGGTGGATTGTGGTGGAGAAACCTGGTGTTGATTAATTGTTTGTTTATTATTGAACTGATTGTTGTGTTGTTGGGTGGTGGATTTGGTTGTTAATTAACTGAAAGTTATGTATACTAAATATTTATGATTAACATTAAAAAGTAGTAGTTTAATAAATGTAAATGTTATATAGAAGGAAAATTAACTTGGAATGCACCTTAAAGATGCACTTTACACACTTTAAAGAGTTTAAGTAGTTACTGGTTCTTTTAATTTTGACTACTTTGTGGGTTTAATCCACAATGGGTGCTCAATATTATTTATATAATTTATTTTCTGTGTATTGAGTGAAAATAATTTATGTAAACTTTTATTTAGAAGTAATTGTATGTTTCTTTGGGTTTGTTTAAAGGTTTTTACCTGCTTCTGGACCAAATTGGAGCATTTCTTGTCACTAATAAATAAATGGTGGTCAAAAGAAGAAAATTGCTTGGTCCTTTGAGTAAAACCCTGTTAAATCAAGTTTGCACGAATTTATCCATCCCTTCTCAAGTGGGGAAGCCGCACAGTTTAAGAAGATAACTTGACAGTTATGGTGGAGGAGGAGAAGTTGTGGATCTTCACGGACTGTGGTCTGTCTGTTAAGAAGTCTAGTATGCTTATGTTCATTGGGTGTTTGGTGTTTTAGGGGTGTTTGGTGTTTCAGTGTTGGTGTAAATTTTCATACTTTTATACTATTATGAAAAAACTCAGGACAGTGTTACACTTTTTTACTATTTTATGCTTATGTGTATTAAATGTTTTAGTGTTTAGTGTTTAGATGGTTACTGTTGCACCGAGGGACTGAGAGAAACGCAATTTCGGTCCTGTGTATGTCCTGTACATATTGCAGTTCTGACAATAAAGTTGACTTTGACTTTTGACTTTGACTTTGATCCTCATAGTCAGATTTTCCATCAAAACAGTACACATGCCAATGTCTCAACGACTGCTGTTGGAATCATTTCTGTGACATTTTCAATAGAGATTTTTGACTTTTTTCACCGAATCAAAGCTGATTCATCTTGTCAAATCAGTTTCCCTGTGACGCTGTTTTTCTCTCTCGACTATTTCCTTCTGCAGAGGTCGCCACAGCGAGCACACTCACATAAAACATTTGGCAATTGTTTTATGCCAGATGCCCTTCCTGACTTAATCTGTGCTCAAACCTGCAGCCTCAGGATTACAGGGCCACACTGACCACTGAGCTATAGGAGCCCCACAAAAATTTACCCTTAATAATCTATTTTATTTTAGTTATGGGCATAAAAAAAGCCCAAAGAAGAACATTAAAAACAAAAGGGGATAATATTAACGTTTTGGTTTTCTAAAAGCCATTGAAATAGCATTGGCTTGTTTCAAAACTTGTTAATCTTTTTTAATAGCCTGGTTAAAACCAGACCCTTGCCCTTCACTTCGCTTCGTACTAGGGAGCTGTGCAGGAAGGCGAGGGCCAGGCTACTTTTTTAATAATTCAAATCCAAATGCAGATTAAAAGCGTTGTGATATTGAGCAAGCTTCTGTCTGATCCGACATGTTTTCTGTCTTTGTGTCACTTTAAAAGCAACAAATGATCTTGCAGTCCCCAACTTTCTCACAAAACGGAACACGAACTGATTCGGCTTGATGATTTTTATGAAAACTAATAACTCGTAGGTGTTCTATTGATTGTTCAAATTGTTTGGAAATTTATTTCTTCTTTCACACTCTATTTATTCTTAATATTCCATTTCTTTTTCTTTCTTTAAGTCATATTGTTTTTATGACAGCAGCAATCTGATTTCCTACCAGTGATCAATACCGTTTCTTTAATCTTATTATTTATATTCTGCTCAAGTTTCTCCCCACGGGTGTTGACATTTGAAATGTCTTTTATTTTCCTTTCACACTCAGGACTCTTTCAAGATAAGTCTTTGCTTTGAAAAGTGCAAAAGACTCCACTGAGATTCATAGAACATATCTGTGTTTATACATTTTATTTTACTTAAATACACATTTAAGTAGTGTTTTAAAATATGCTAGACATTTGTGGATTTAAAGGATTTTGCCCATATGTTGTTCACAAAAAGTGACCAGAACCGCTTATGCATATTACCTGCGTAATGTCACTATATTTAGAAACATCTTGTCTAAAATGATGAAGAAAAACTGGTTTGTGCATTTATCACATATATAGACTCAACTGTAGCAATTGTTTGTTATCTGTGTGTCGAAATAAACAAGTAAATAAAATAAAAGTCTTCAGTTGATCCGAAATGCTGCTGCCAGAGTTTTAATGAGAGTTGGGAGAGACCATATTTCTCCAGTTTTAGCTTCTCTCCATTGGCTCCCTGTCAAATTCAGAATTGATTTCAAAATCTTACTTTTAACCTACAAAGCCATCAACAACCTAGCTGCATCTCATATTACAGATCTTCTTGTTCCATATTTTCCCAACAGAGCACTTCGCTCTCAGACTGCATGTTTAATTGTGATTCCTAGTTTCTAAAAGCAGACTGGGAGGAAGATCTTTCAGTTCTCAGGCTCCTCTCTTGTGGAACCAACTTCTAGTTTCTGTCTGTGAGGCTGACACATTGTCCAGTTTTAAGATTCTCCTTTTTGATAAATCCTGTAGTTAGGGTTGACTTTTTGTGCTGCTATATATATGTAGGCTTAAACCTCTCTTGAGGAACCAATATCCAGTTTTTTTCCATGAGGCTGTACACATTGTCTATTTTAAGACTGGGCTTACCATAAGTCTTTCCTTTTTGATAAAGCCTAGTTGGGGTTGTCTCTGGTTTCTTGAGCTTTCCCTTAGTTATGCTGCTATTGGGACCCTGTGTACACAATTTCGTTCTCACGTGCGAACAAGAAATAAAGAACCTTGAATCCTTGAATGCTGGAGGACAAACTGACCACATTTCCTCACTCGGCTGTCTTTACTTGCTCTGCTCTACCTGTTTGCATTTGTACTTATTTCTATTCTTAACATGTTTTTTTTTTTTTGTCTTTCCTCCAATAGAAAGTGGCCTGCCATTCTGTGTTTGTCTGTTTCTCCTTCCTGTCCTCTCAAACCAAATCGTCCTGAGCCTGGTTCTGCTGGAGGTTTCTTCCTGTTAAAGGGGAGTTTTTCCTTTCCACTGTTGCCTTTGTGCTTGCTCAGGATGGGATACTGCAATGAAATGGATTCAGTGCAATCTGCTGGCTTCCTTAGATGGATTACTTTTAGTAATTGGCTTTTATAATGTATGTTAATGTTTTTATTCAGTGCCCTGAGACCACTTCTGTTGGGACATGGCACTATATAAATAAACTGAATTGAATTGAAGAAACTTAGTGGTCCAGATGAAACGATTTGACATTTTTTGTTGCCATCTACCTGGATGATTGAGCTTACAACCCTTTTTCTGAACGACTTTGGCCTTGATTGTCCTCAGGCTGTTTCTGTGAGCAGCAAATTGGCCATCTGGCCAAAAACATTTGATTGTTGTAAAAGATGATTGATTGTTTTGGATGGACATGTTTCGCATGTGTTAAAATTCCTACTTTTGAGATTCCAACAGGAGTTTGGCTGGAAACACAGCAGTGAAGGCTACATGGGGGCCAAGATTGTGTAGAGGCAGGGGAACCGACTTGGGACCCGAAGGACCCAGGTTCGAACCCCAGTCACGGCATACCTTGTGGTGTCTATGGGCGGCACACCTCATCCCCAATTGCCCCCCTGGCGCTTTCAATAGCTGCCCACTGCCCCACCTGGTGGTGGTTGGGTTAAATGCAGAGACTAATTTCGTCTTGTATGGAAACATACACAGATGACAAATGTGACATTATTATATTATTATTATTATTATATGGGACAGATCTGGCTGGAAGGCTCTAGACTGAGGAAGTCCTCTGGATGGGGAATGAAACGTTTCTCACTTTAAAAAACTGGTCCAGATGACATGATGTAACCTTTTTTTTTATTATTGAAGTGAATTGAAGTGAAAAATATATAAACTTCAAAATCAAAAGGATGTGATAAAAAAAAAGGTCTTCGGTCTTATCAGTTTATTACATGCATTCACTTTAAACCGATTTTTTATTGTACTGAACTACAAAAAGTATGTTTAAATTTATTATTTTAAGGACATCCTTATAACATGACATCTTTGTTTCCAAGGTTGAAAAACACTTGATTTTTTTATGAAATAGATTTTGTATCTATGGAAATTAAAGCTGAGAGTTTTTTTTTTTTAGTTTTTTTTTTACTGAAGTATGAGCTAACATTAATTTTTATACATATAAAATCTTTAAACTACCATAAACAGTTTAAACTCTAAACACTGCAGGAAGTTTGAAAAATCTGATCCGACTGCCTCCTTTGCACAGGTTGTTTGCTCTTATATCAGCAACAAGTGTTTGTACACACATCAGTTTAAAAGGTGAAGGAAAAGAAAATGAGCTCAGCTGTTAGAAGCACAGTAAATTACTGTTTCCTGTCAATAATTGTTGTGGGTGTTATTTTGCAAAGTTTAATTATGTTTTTGCCTTTCTCTGTGTGTGTTTGTTCGTTTATTTGCACTTTTACTAAAATATTTCGTGAACCACTGAATGGATTTTAACGTACATTTCAGAAAAAAATAATCACTGGGTTGATTTGCCTTTGGAATCCAAGATGGCCACCACAGCACAACACAAGATGGCTAGAGCTCAGTCCGTTTGACAGATACTGAGCTAATATTTGTTGCTGTGTAGAGGCTGAGTTCAAACTTATACCCTGAGCCCTAACATGGCAAATGTCTGTTGTGAGTCACCATATGATTGTCACAGCATGGCTAGCCTATATCTAAAATAATTTTGCATATTTGATCTAAAATTGAACTTAATTTCATTATTTAATCATTATAAAAATATAATTGGATGATGAACACAAGTAGATATGTTTTTATACACATTCATTGCCTTTTTCCTTTTTATTTTGTGTGATGGTTCTTGTCATCCACAAGAGGGTGCTGTAGTACTCTGAGCACCCCCCAGTTCCCATAGCCTTGTCGAAAAAAAAAAGAAAAAAAAAGAGGAAACCATCACTTTGACGTCCTCCAGAACTGTTGCACATTTATGATCCGTAGAGTGCTCATGTTTATTGTGTTTGACTTTAGCAAATTAAATTTAAAAAGTAAGAAGACTTTAATATCCTGAAGGAAGTTGCCAGCTGCTTCAAACCACACAACATGAAGATAGAAAAAAAAAATAAACTTATCAGAGAACAATACCGTAAGGAAGTAGTAATCGAAAGGTAAACCACTCTTGCTCAGGTCTCTACACAGTCCTCCTCCCCTCACTTCACCCCACCAACAGAGGAGTTGGGTAGCTCCATGGCCCGAGCAGCAAGCGACTCGCTGAGTCTCTCAGTGGAGCAGCCTTCCACTGAATGAGCTGCTCTGTTGTGTGAAGACCTGGTGGAGAGGGTGACCACTGCTGTCCATCTGACGCTCTGCTCCAACACGACCTCCACAGAGTCCAGCTGAATGCCCACCGCTGAGCGTGCTCGCCTGATTATCCTGTTCCATGACCATCAAGCTGCTCCACAAACAGACCATGCAGTAAAAGAGGACACTGGCGACCACTGTCTCATAGAACATCTGTACAAGTTTTGTGCAGATGTTGATTAAGGATGCCTGCCTCCTGTCGAAAACTTGATGATCAACATAACATGTCTTCACTCTTAGCTGTGTTGATTGATTATTTACTGAAATTCTTCACAAGCCTTTAGAAAAGAAACATTTAAATATACAAACAGTAGCAGAAAAGAGCCAACAACTGGACATTTACATACAAGCCTTTAGAAAAGAAACATTTAAATATACAAACAGTAGCAGAAAAGAGCCAACAACTGGACATTTACATACTAATATAAGTAAAATAATTAAACTAAAGGATTATTTTTGAAGGAGTCAACAGAACCAAATGTCTGACAGACATTTTAGTTCACTATATGACACTATCTCGTAGTTTTGGACCCATGTGAAGGCAGGCAAATGAGGCAGGAGTTTAAAAATAAAAAAGGTTTTTAATTTTAAACAAGAAAACAAAGTGCTGTCGGGGTAGCAAAAACTTATTCACTGATGTCACAGTGGAAAGAGAACAGGAGCAGAAACAGAGGACCGTGTTCTCTGAGTAGAATCAGAACTGAGCAGAGCAGAGCAGAACAAACAATGACCGGACACCAAGTGGAGGAGAGGAAGGCTTTTTATAAGGCAGAGGGAGAGTGAGTAATGAGAGCAGCTGGCTGATGAGAAACAGGTGAAAGTGATTAAGACTGAGGACTGGAGAAGCAGACTGAGGAGTGAGTGGAGAAGTAGACCGAGGAGTGAAATAAAGAAGTATGACAGGAGCAGAGCCTGTCATAACCCCGCCTCAAGCGTGGCACCTGACACCCCGAAGACGGGCCCCCACAAAACCAGGGAAGTCGGGGGGAGGAGACAGGACGGAGGGCACAAAAAGACAGATCCCCAAAAACAAGGCCGACAGGTATGAGCCTGAAAAAGAAAAACAGAAAGGGGAACTACATCTATGCCCAAGAGGTCAGGTGGGCGGCCGTGAGGCTATCGAGTAGGCCGGAGAATGTTGGGTGGACGGCCGTGAGGCCGTCCAGTAGGCCGAAGGACGTTGGGCACTGCAGTTGCTGAGTCGGGCGCCGCCGAAGAGGAGTCGTCGGGGCGCCGCCGATGAAGAGGAGACGTCGGGCGCCGAGACGGGCGATGAAGAGTCAGGTGCCGAGACGGGCGATGAAATGTTGTCGGGCGATGAAACATCGTTGGGCGCCGAGACGGGCAATAAAACGTCGGGCAATAAAATGTCGTCGGGTGCAGTCGTGGAGTCAGGCGCCGAGACGGGCGATGAGACGTCTGCAGGCGGCGAGGAGACGGCCGTCGATGAGACTGGGTCCGTCTCTGCTATGAGACGTCGTCTGCTGCAGTCGGCGATGAGACGTTGTCTGCTGCAGTCGGCGATGAGACGTCGTCTGCTGCAGTCGGCGATGAGACGTCGTCTGCTGCAGTCGGCGATGAGACGTCGTCTGCTGCAGTCGGCGATGAGACGTCGTCTGCTGCAGTCGGCGATGAGACGTCGTCTGCTGCAGTCGGCGATGAGACGTCGTCTGCTGCAGTCGGCGATGAGACGTCGTCTGCTGCAGTCGGCGATGAGACGTCGTCTGCTGCAGTCGGCGATGAGACGTCGTCTGCTGCAGTCGGCGATGAGACGTCGTCTGCTGCAGTCGGCGATGAGACGTCGTCTGCTGCAGTCGGCGATGAGACGTCGTCTGCTGCAGTCGGCGATGAGACGTCGTCTGCTGCAGTCGGCGATGAGACGACGTCTGCTGCAGTCGGCGATGAGACGACGTCTGCTGCAGTCGGCGATGAGACGACGTCTGCTGCAGTCGGCGATGAGACTGCTGTAGTCGACGAGTCAGCCGATGGGTCTGCAGCTAGCGTGGGAGCCAGTCGAGGTCCCGGCGTGGGAACCAGTTGAGGTGCCGACGTAGGAACCAGTCGAGGTGCCGGCGTGGGAACCAGTCGAGGTGCCGGCGTGGGAACCAGTCGAGGTGCCGGCGTGGGAACCAGTCGAGGTGCCGGCGTGGGAACCAGTCGAGGTGCCGGCGTGGGAACCGGATCAGGCAGCGATGATGAGTCAGCCACCGAGTCTGCCGTCGAGTCTGCAGCCGAGAAGTCCGGCGTGAGGTCTGCAGGCGGCGAGTCCGGCGTGAGGTCTAGGGTCCCACGTCAACCTCCCTTTCTGTGGCGGCGAGAAGCAGGGCAGGCAGGTGGGTCACTCTCAATACCCACAGAGAAAGATGGAGAACTGCTCCCTTCCACATCCACTGAGCAAGATGGTGCTGGGTCCGTGGGCGAGACCATATTGGCTGGTTCCGAGGGGATCCTAGAATGACCTGGGGGCAGATCAGTAGTTGGCAGGTAACAAGAGCGTAGCATTTGTCTCTCAGTCCAGGCTTCAGAAAACAGTTCGTACAGCCCCGGGTCATAACTTACAGACTCAAACCGGGTAAACACATTTACAAAGTCTTGACTGGCCACTAACCTTTCCTGCAGATGATAGGAAGTGCCTACAGCGTCAATATATTTACGTGTCACCCAATGGAGTAGGTCCCATTCAGAGCTACGCTCTGTGATGCTCACAAAACCTGCTGGGTCAGGGTCTGGTCTGGTCTGGTCCGGTCCGGTCTGGTCTGGTCATTCTGACACGATCTTATAGTTTTGGACCCATGTGCAGGCAGAACAAACAATGACCAGACACCGAATGGAGGAGAGGAAGGCTTTTTATAAGGCAGAGGGAGAGTGAGTAATGAGAGCAGCTAGCTGATGAGAAACAGGTGAAAGTGATTAAGACTGAGGACTGGAGAAGCAGACTGAGTGAAATAAAGAAGTATGACAGGAGCAGAGCCTGTCACTATAATTACAAAAATCCCTGTAGGCTAATGAAAACTCAAAGTGTGACCCTCCTTAACAGTATAAAATATGATGCAAAACCTGCACCTACACAAGCACTGCACAAAAAGAACTTGCTTTGAAAACGTGGCTCATCTGTGACGCAAAATCAGGTTTGAAGCAATATTTGATTTCAACAGGCGCATTTAAAGAACGACAGCTGTCTTCAGTTGATTACCTCTTAATTTGCCAAATAAACGTAACCTGGTGAAACAAGCCCAGTTTATATTGTTACATTTTATTTTACATCACAAACAGTTGAACGCACAAAGAAATGAAACTGGAAAAAGCACAAACTACTTATAATGGAGCAAAAAAAGATCTTTCTTTGTTAAGCCCATAAAATACACACCAGCGTTTCAAAATTATTCCAATTATTTCATTTTCAGCCAACGCTTGTGGGTACGAGATTATTGTGGTCAAGTTCAAAGGGTTAAATTGATTCTTTCTTTTCTGCCCAGAGAAAGAGTGAACACAAGCCAAAGAGAGATGTTTTGTTGGCACTTCTGTTTTAATTTATCAACCCATGCAGCAAAGACACACTTGAAACGACCGAGGGTCAGAAAGAGTTTCACACTGAGACAAAGAACTCCCCTCTTCTTTCTCCCATCTCCTGTTGTCTCTTTTTTCAGGCAAACAAAACCATGCTTTACACAATTAAACATAACTGTGCAGGGTCACTCAAGAGGCTGCACATTTACTATCTGCTGTTGCCACGGCAACCAGAATTCTCTTTGCAGTTCTCTGGTGAACCTTCTCTGGTGAACCTTCTCTGGTGAACCGCTCACACTCAGACACAGAGATTACAGTCCACGCCATGTCCAGAAGTGGGCTATCACCATGTTTACGGAGCAAACGTCCATTAAGAGCATGTTCACACGGAGGCTGCTTTAATTCCTCGCAAAATCTTGGACAGTTTTGTTATTTTTTTGGTGTTTATTTAGTTTACAATCCCACCATTTCATTTCACATTGTCCCCTCTGAAGTCCATGACCATCGTCTGATTCACATCGATGTGAAGGTTGTTCTTCCTGCACCTGCTCTCCAGGTGTTCCACCTCCTGCCTCTAGCCAGACTCATCATTGCTTGTGATGCATTCAACCACCGCTGTATCATCTGCAAACTTTACAATATGACAGCCTGGATGGGTCGGGGCACAGTCATATGTTAGCAGAGTGTTTTGACCTTTGACGACGCACTTTTGTCGCAAATCACTCCTGAAACTTTTCTCCATCCACTCCATCCTGCCTGGACTCTCTTCTTCACCTCTTTACCACTCTCCCATTTCTCCTGGACAGTAGACTACTTGAAGTCCTGCACCTTTGTGACCTCTGCTCCTTGTAGCCTCACTGTTCCACAGCCTCCCTCTCATTCACACACATGTACTCTGTCTTACTACGACTGACTTTCATTCCTCTTCTTTCAAGTGCATACCTCCACCTCTCCAAGTTCTCTTCCACTTGTTCCCTGTTCTCACCACATATCACAATGTCATCTGCAAACATCATAGTCCATGGGGATTCCTGCCTGACCTCATCTGTTAGTCGGTCCATCACCAGAGCAAACAAGAAGGGGCTCAGAGCCGATCCTTGATGCACTCCCACCTCCACCTTGAAGCTATCTGTCACTCCTACAGCACATCTCACCACTGTCCTGCTGTCCTCATACATGTCCTGTACCAGTCTAACATACTTTTCTGCCACTCCAGATTTCCTCATGCAATACCACACCTCCTCTCTTGGTACCCTGTCATATGCTTTTTCTAAATCCACAAACACACAATGGAGTTCTTTCTGACCCTCTCTGTACTTCTCTATCAACATCCTCAAAGCAAAGATGGCATCTGTGGTGCTCTTTCTTGGCATGAAACCATACTGCTGCTCACAGATAGTCACCTCTTGTCTAAGTCTTGCTTCCACAACTCTCTCCCAGATCTTCATTGTGTGGCTCATCAACTTAATTACAACTCTGTACATCACCCTTGTTCTTAAAAATGGGCACCAGCACACTTCTCCATTCTTCAGGCATTTTCTCCCCCTCAAATATGCCATTGAATATTTGAGTCAAAAACCTCACTGCCATCTCTCCAAGACATTTCCAAACTTCCACTGGTCTGTCATCAGGTCCTTCTGCCTTCCCCTTCTTCATTCTTTTCTGAGACTAGTGAAGCTAAAAAGATGCTGAAGACAGAAAAGCAAAGGGTCAGACATGTGAAGTCAGCAGAGCTAATCAAACCGGTGCAGGATATGGAAGAGTTGATGAAGTTTAGTCTACAAGGCCAATAAATGTCCACATAGTATCAGTAGTTTGCTTGGATGAGGGGAAAGGAATGTTTCAGGAATCAGGATTCAGTCCAATTTAAAGATGGACGCAACTAAAACAGACTAAATGTAAACTTGAATTTAAAATGTCCTTTTTCTTTTGCATTTCACTTGCAAAACCAGAGCTTACCACATGAGGAGAATTATTGACGTGCCATTTTTTAGTGGATGCAGATGCCAGTCTGGGCTCGTCTGACATTACTTCTTTCAGGCTGGCACCCCGTGGTGTTCTGCTCAGCGCACGGATGCACAAGTTGTCTGCTTACCTAATACTTATTGGGAATCCCTTTTTCTACCTTCAGAAAAACTTTGTCAATTTACTCAGAAGGGACTAAATGTAACGAGTGAAAAGGGACTTCTGCAATAAAATAAACAGATAATTACTGTTTTAAAGAGTAGGTTGGTGATTATGCTTCAGCTTTCTAAGTTTTAAATCTTATTTTGGGGGTGTGCTGATCCAGTTGAAAAAATGTGCTTATTAAATTGAAAAACTTTGTCTTTTTAGTTGAAAAGAAACACAGTAGCATCAGGATGGGTGACCTGAGGTCTCTGGTTCATCTGCGCTTCACTCACTCTGACACATGACCCTCCTACAGACTGATTTCTTAGCCTCATTTATACTTTTTGATTGCTTTGAGCCGTGGATGTTCTTCGGGGAGACAGGGGCGGGGTAGCGCTGCCATGTTCTTGCCAGATTTGTCATTAATTGATCGAGTCATTCAGTTCAAATTCCTACATTGCCCTACATTCCCACTCCTATCATCACCTGACCTTCTCCACCCCCTTTCTCACTTGGCCCTGTTCAGCTAATCTATCTCTTTCACTGAGGGCTTGAGTCTTCCATCCTTCATTGTTCAAGCTTCTTGTGCATTCCAACATCCGGCACCTCGTCTTGTGTATACTTCTAAATTCTCTTCAGGATTCTGTCTTTTCTTTCTCGCCTTGTTTCCACAGCTGGTTTCTGTGCAACCTCACGTCAACCTTCTGTTAATTAAAACTGATTTGTGCAGCATTCTGCCATCATTCCGGATCTTCAAACTGAACACAACTAAAAATTTACACATCACTGAAGTCCAAAGTGAGACATCACATTTCATTTGAAGCAATGGGATTGACTAAATCACAATCATTGAACTACGTTTACCACAACATAAGACTTTGCACGTAATCTTCGTCATATTTTTAAGAATGCTGGTAACTTGCTCTGCAGTCTCATTGTTGGGAGTGGGTTTATTTTTGGAAGTGCATGGTGACGATATAAAATCTGATGAACTCAGTGTAATCTGCTCTTTATTTGAATAAATATTGTGTATAGTGCTAGCAGTCAAACAACAGATAAGCAGAACTCAAGAATGCCAAAACTAATTGAGCTGAGAAATTCAGATTTAGCGCCGTATCTCAGAACATGGGACTCTTTAAAAGATAAAACACAACCAAAGGCTACACAGCAACTGAAATGTGTTCAAAAGAAGACTGCACAGATATTGAAAACATTAACCTTTCAAGCTCCTTTTTGTCTCCAGGTAAATACGCAGTTTAATGACTAAACAAGCAGGAGATTGTGTTTTCTTGCCCAGGGCTGGAATAGATTGCAATTGTCTTTACACGTGAGGGAAGTTACTGGGCTTGATGTTTGTTTTTTTTAAGTCATTTTGCTTCTTGTACTTGGTTCTTTGCTAAAATGCCAACAAGTTGACACCCCTTGTTACGGTTTTAAACCAAATAGTGCATAAAGTTAGCATGCATTGAATCTAAAAGGAGATAAAAGACCCTTGAAAACTGAATTGGTAGTGTGTAAGTGTACTGTGTAAAAATATTTAAGTTCATGCTCAATTATCCAGGTAAAAAATTCAGTTAAGTCAGGTCATCTGGTTGTTTTTTTATTTATTTTTTTGGTTGGGATGTTTCGTCCTTCATCCAAAGGACTTCATCTGTCCAAGGAGCCACAACAAACTCAGTCCCACAAGCAGCACACTCACATAGTAGACCAACCTGTTTGCTGGTGATAAGATGGTTTCTGGGGCCCGCCCTCTCCCTTGTCGACTCCTCTGAGGCAGCCATAGCCAAAGTGGTTCAAAACATCAAAGTTCATGCTCAGTAATCCAGGTAAAAAAATCTAACAATGTTAACTCAGGTCATCTGAATGATTTTTCTTTTTCTTTTTTGAGATGTTTCATCCTTCACCCAAAGGACTTCATCAGTCTGAGGGGCCACAACAAATTCAGTCCCACAAGCAGCACACTCACATAGTGAACTTAACAGTTTGCTGTTAATAAGATGGTTTGTGGATTACTGAGCATGAACTTTGATGTTTTGAACCACTTTGGCTATAGCTGCCTCAGAGGAGTCGACAGGGGAGAGGGTGGGCCCCAGAAACCATCTTATCATGCAGTAAACTGGTTGGTCCACTATGAGAGTGTGCTGATCGTGGGACTGAGTTTGTTGCAGCCCCTCAGAATGATGAAATACTTTGGATGAAGGATGAAACATCTCAACAATAAATAAAAAAAAGACACCGTCCAGATGACCTGACTGAACTTTGTCGGACTACATAAAAATATTTTCTTTTTGCAAATGTATGTACAGTAAACCGTTTCAAGTCTACTGTATATTTGTTTTGCTCCCTCTTCAAATTTATTTGATATCATCCTGGATCTTCAGTACATTACCTACAAACCATGTTTTATGTTTTCAAAGTCTTCTTTAGCACATTAATAAAACATTGAAATATTACATATTGACCCAAGTGCTTTCCAGGCACTTTAAGGCTGATAACTTCAGTAAAAGTACAGCTAAAAACAACTAAATATATTAATTTCCATGTACAATAAAAACTAAGATGTACTTTTTTAACTAGAACTGAAATCCAGAGGGGATGTATATATATATATA
>JBBPBX010019628.1:0-10668 GCA_038048925.1 Garcialebias charrua | reverse complement strand
TTTTACATACCGGTGGGTTTAAAAAGATCAATTGTCTGAGCTCAAATTTTGAAACAGAGGCTGTTCCAAAGACTGAAAATGTTCTGAGGGTCCAAAAGCAACCAGTCTGTGGCCCTCAGCTCTCTGGGGTTAAAGTTGTAAAAGTTCATGTCCAGGCCCAACAAACCTGTTAGGATGCAGTTTTCAGGTTCAACATTAGAGATGTGAGGATGTTAAATGTCATAACCACCAGGGGCTGCTCTCATGCCAGCTACAACAATCTTTCATGTCCACTCTCTTTTAATAATTCAGCATGTTTCTCTGATGACCTGTGAAATGATCGTGTGTGCGGAGAAACAAATGGAAGTTTAAACTGGGGGAAATTATATTCAGATCCAGCTGCAGTGTGAATGAAAGAAGCAAATCTTTAAAAATGTAAAATCTTCCATAACAGAAACATTCACTTTTTATATACCTCTTAATCTTTTCAACATTACTCCCACTAAAACATGTCTTGATTTTATGATAGTACATCTTCATTGTGGCATTTATTACACCTCACGAGAAGCATTTCCTGGTGTTCCCAGGGTGACGTCCCTCGAGCGTTAAGCGTACGCATATGTGGGTGTTTTGAAGTGTTGCACAAATCAAATGTATTATCTTTCATTTTCTGTATGTTAGAAAAAAGTGATTGTAATCTGTTAGGGATCAAAAGGCTACACCTGTAACAGCTGCCAGCAGGCATCTCCACAAAACAAATCCCTCACACGTGGAGCGGGTGGTCAGACTGTCTGACCCGGCTGCCTTGATCCATTGTTGTAGCATATTGCTTCAAACGAGAGTGAAAATGTGACTCATTTCAGCGTCCTCCCACTTGTTGGTGAGACTGTGAGCGCCTCGACGTTATTAAATCCAATGTTTGCCATCTTTTTTCTCTGCAGTGTTAAATACCACCGACACAGATGAAAAGATGTGAGACAGACATCACATTTGGACAAATGCTTATGGAACTAACTGGTTTATCCAATTCTCCTTCACGCACATCTTTCTTTAATAGAAATCCTACCTCACCCACTTTAATTTTGTTTTATTTGAATGAGACAAACAATTCCACATGGAAGTCCTTATACATTAAAAAAAGGGGGACTGTGCTCGAGGAAATAAATGGAGAATTCAGAGGAATACAGTTTCTCCGAATCCAAGAAATCCTGCTGAAGTCGGTCATTATTGTAAACCATGAGTAAAATGAAATTCTTCTCACCTTAGAGTTTACATTTGGATTTATACTTCCTATAATGTTTCCATGAAATGAGATGTCTGGGGGCAAGCGATTATGCCTGAGTGGCTGGTCTCTTTGACTTGGATTTTCACTATAGTGCCTGGAATTACCATGGCTTAAATTCTCCCCGCCCTATAGCTAATTGAAACGAGTAATCTCCAGAGTTGGTCCTGCAGCGAGGGATGGAGGGACTCGGCTGTACTGCATGTTATCCTCGGCACAGACACGTTCAGCGAGGCCGTCTCCTGGTGCACTGCAGCAGAAAGCAGGCGACAATGAGTCTCCTGGAAGAAATCACTTTTATATCCATTTTCCACAGCTGAATAATTCACTTGCACTAACCGTGGCACAAGGAAGACTGTTTGAAGGGCCGGCAGATGGAGGGGATCTAATGTTTGACAAGTATAAAATGTTGCAGAACACTCTGCTATAATGTACCCAGGATAGCTGAGAGTATTTTGCATGATTATATACAGTATATATATATGTACTGCACATTTCTTTATTTTCTTGGCTGCTCCCTTCTTCAGGGGTCTCCACAACGAACTAAGCTGCATGAAGACTTGGCAAATGTTTTTACGCCGGATGTCCTTCCAGACGCAACCACAGACCACTGAGCTACCACAGCCCTCTGTGTGGAGCAGAGAGCTGCTATCTAGAGGACCCAGGGGAGCTGATGGTGGGGGTTAAGTGCCTTGCTCAAGGGCCCAGAGTAGGGCAAATAAGGGCGAAGGAAGATGTGGGGTTTCCCCTTTACCATAATAATAATAATAATAATAATGAATTCAATTTATAACGCACTTTTCATTAATGAAAATCTCAAAGTGCTACAAGGAGCAACAGAATTAAATGACAATAAAACAAATAATAAAACAATTAAAATCAATAACAATATCAGCTAAGATCAAAAGTAGAATCATGAGGAGGTAGAGTATGCTTGGTCGAAAAGAAAGGTCTTCAAGTCGCTCTTAAAGTCAACCACAGACTGTGGGGCTCTTAGACATTCAGGAAGAGAGTTCCACAGGCGGGGGGCAGCCACACTGAAAGCCCGGTCTCCCATGGTCCATCCACATTTTGATGTTGTCATTACATGACGTTGAACTAATTATCCTCTGATAACAGGCCCACCCCATCTATCTATCCATCCATCCATCCATCCATCCATCCATCTATCCATCTATCCATCTATCTATCTATCTATCTATCTATCTATCTATCTATCTATCTATCTATCTATCTATCTATCTATCTATCTATCTATCTATCTATCTATCTATCTATCTATCTATCTATCTATCTATCTATCTATCTATCTATCTATCTATCTATCTATCTATCTATCTATCTATCTATCTATCTATCTATCTATCTATCTATCTATCTATCTATCTATCTATCTATCTATCTATCTATCTATCTATCTATCTATCTATCTATCTATCTATCTATCTATCTATCTATCTATCTATCTATCTATCTATCTATCTATCTATCTATCTATCTATCTATCTATCTATCTATCTATCTATCTATCTATCTATCTATCTATCTATCTATCTATCTATCTATCTATCTATCTATCTATCTATCTATCTATCTATCTATCTATCTATCTATCTATCTATCTATCTATCTATCTATCTATCTATCTATCTATCTATCTATCTATCTATCTATCTATCTATCTATCTATCTATCTATCTATCTATCTATCTATCTATCTATCTATCTATCTATCTATCTATCTATCTATCTATCTATCTATCTATCTATCTATCTATCTATCTATCTATCTATCTATCTATCTATCTATCTATCTATCTATCTATCTATCTATCTATCTATCTATCTATCTATCTATCTATCTATCTATCTATCTATCTATCTATCTATCTATCTATCTATCTATCTATCTATCTATCTATCTATCTATCTATCTATCTATCTATCTATCTATCTATCTATCTATCTATCTATCTATCTATCTATCTATCTATCTATCTATCTATCTATCTATCTATCTATCTATCTATCTATCTATCTATCTATCTATCTATCTATCTATCTATCTATCTATCTATCTATCTATCTATCTATCTATCTATCTATCTATCTATCTATCTATCTATCTATCTATCTATCTATCTATCTATCTATCTATCTATCTATCTATCTATCTATCTATCTATCTATCTATCTATCTATCTATCTATCTATCTATCTATCTATCTATCTATCTATCTATCTATCTATCTATCTATCTATCTATCTATCTATCTATCTATCTATCTATCTATCTATCCTATCTATCCGTGTATCTATCCGTGTATCTATCTATCTATGCTGTGTATGTATATGTATGTATATAAACAAATATATATATGTTTTTTTTCCTTCCATTTAGCACCATTGCTGCTCACAGGTCTGTCATTCAGTAACCATGTACCGGTAGCTTGAATTTAAACCAGCAGAGGGGATGACGGGACAGAAGGTGTGGGACTCTCAACATTGTTTATTTTTTAGTGCAATATTTAACCCATGTGCATTTGGAATTTAGGTATGTGTGCATTATTTTTTATTTTTTTTAGTTTCATAGGGAAAAAAAAATCTCCATATCTAAATTTTTGAAGTGCAGAAGATGCATGCAGATGTATACATTTCAAAAACAGTATCTGTATATATTTATAAACATTTATTCATGGAGCAAAATAATTCATATGGTCATGGCAATGAGAGTGAAAAGGCCAAAATGCAGAAAATGCAGAGATTATGTGAAACCAAGGAAACTGCAATTACATTGTTCTGGCTTTAATTATATATATTGTATGTACAGTATATACAGTTTGAGACAAAGAAATACTGACCTACTTACTAACTTTTATTCAAAATAACAGCTTCTCTGTTAGATTTCACATTCATAAAACACTTCTTTAGCTTCAACCTTAACCCTCCTGCTGCCCTTGGGTCAAAGTGATCCAGTTTGCCTCAGCTTTACAACTAAGGCCCCATAAGACAGTTTGACCCAAGGGCATCAGGAGGGTTAAGAAGGTGAAAATGTATAATAATTACATAAAACAATAGAACCACCACATCAGTCTTCTACAGAGCAAGATAAATACTTGCATTCTGTTATGGCTCTAAATTAAACGGACTAAAATCCTTTAGTTGTAGCAACATGTTGACTTTAAACCTGTAAAATAATCTCAAGCAAATGAAACAGAAACTCACTACAAACATTAAGCATTTATTATGAATTGATGTGGGTGGGCTTGCACCACATTGGAAATTATTAAAATGTGGCATTTCGAAAAAATCAATTTCTTTAGACCCAGTTACCACAATGATAACTTTGAGTTAAGTAGTAGTTTAACCCTGATGCATGCTCTCTTTTTCTCTGAAACTCAAGCTCATGGAATCCAGGTCTCAGAGTGGAGATTTTTGAAAACTTCCTTCAGAAGTGTGAAACCACTCGTGTGTACTGCAAATGGCTGCGGTGCTGGCATGAGTAGATAAACAGCATGCAGAAGCAGCCCAACCACAACCTTGGTCCAAACCAATGTTTGAGTATTCACCATTTTGGATCTAACTCTTTACATTCTCAAGACTAAAGTGTCTGCATGTATTTATGTCTTGTTGAAAGCCAAAAACCACAATGCCAGTGAGTGATATGTTGCCAGATACTGTATATATAATTACCAATGATGTGCACAGCTAATCAAAAGGCTAGCTTCGTTAACCCATATTCTGCTAACTAAAAAAATTAGTTTGCTAATGCTAAACAGTTAAAAATTATGTGCCTTCAGATAGCTGCTGCTGTGTCGACCAATCACGTCTTGTCACACATAATAAGCCAATAGTGTGCCTAATAACCAAAAAGAGGAAGTCATATCAGCCGTGGCTGAGCGAATCCACGCGTGCTCAGACGCCAGTGCAGACGAGCTGAGAGGAAATGGAGTAAGGACAGACTGCAGGTTTCCCTGGACATCTTTAAAGACAGCTTGTCAAATTATCAGAAAGCTGTACAAGCTGCCAAGACTGCTTTTTTATCTAACGTGGTTTCTAACAACAGTCACAGACCTCGGGTTCTTTTGAATGTTTTCAACTCTGTTGTGAATCCTTGTGATGCTGGTCATGTTGCTGAATCTCCTGCGCTGTGTGAACAGTTTTCTAAGTTTTTTATAGATAAAATCTGCTCTGAGACCCTCCTCAACACAACTTTACACAGACCCATCCTCACTTCCTCCATCCTCAGCTTCCTTTGAACAGTTTGAGCCGGTGACTTTAATTGTTTTAAAGGACATTGTGGATCACATGCATCCTTCTAATTCACCTCTGGACTGTGTTCCCTCTCGATTGTTCAAGGAAGTTTTTAGCACACTTGATCCATTAGTTCTTGTCATGATTAACATGTCCCTGTTATCTGGCTGCGTTCCAGCTTCTTTTAAACATGCTGTGGTGCAGCCTCTCATAAAGAAGAAAAACCTCGACACAACACTGCTCTTAAATTACAGACCTATTTCAAAACTACCTTTTCTGTCAAAAATTTTAGAGAAAGTTGTTTTTAATCAACTTAAGAGGTTTTTAACTGCCAACAGCATTGGTGAAAAATTCCAGTCAGGTTTTAGGCCACAGCACAGAGACAGCCCTTTTAAGAGTTTTTAATGACCTTCTTTTAAAGACCGTGTAAAGTGAAATTAAATTTGTGTTTTTATTTTGTCACACGGCATAAATATGTGTTATTAATCACCCATATAAATCTGACTGATTAAAAACATTGATTTCCTTATAAAATTAAGTCTCAAAAATCATGAAAAAACATGATTTTGACTTGCTCTAGAACGCTGGGGGCGTGTCGCACGTGGGCGTGATTTCAGCGCTGTACTGCGCCATGTCCAGCCCCCTTCAGAGCTGAGCTGTGTGGGGAGGCATACGGGGGAAGCAGAGATCACCTGCTCTGTTTTTATCTGAGTTCTGGCTTCCAGCAGCTCCTTTTTCCAAGAGTTACGCTGTTTTTAGTGCACTAACAACTCTGGTTATGTTTTTAAAGTTGAGGACACATAACTCCGCTGTTATAATCAGCGCTATTTTAGAAGATGAGCGGACTCGCGGTCCGAACCGGTCACATCGCATGCGGGGTCTGATCGCCACACACACACACACACACACGCGGACTCGCGGTCCGAACCGGTCACATCGCATGCGGGGTCTGATCGCCACACACACACACGCGCGCGCGCGACCCGGTCACATGCATGCGGGGTCTGATCGCCACACACACGCGCGCGCGCGGGGGGGGGCGGAGGTGCGCGGAGGTGCAGGTGGCATGTGGTCGCTCCAGCAGCACGCCAGTACTGGAGGGAGACGGTCGGTAGCGAGTGAACGGCTCCACCGAAGAACGCATTTATAACGGCTGGAGCTGCAGGGGGTGGGGCTTGTGACCGCGTGACGAAACGCGGTCACATTTAAACCACGCCTAAAAAATCCTGAAAGAGAAATGTGTTTATACACAGTTTGATCTATAACTCCAAAATTAATTGAGCTACAATTTTGAGACTTTTTACTCATTTACAAGATTACAATTATCACATTTATAATGTTTATTGAAGAAAATGTTGAAATTCACTTTACACGGTCTTTAACTGTTGATGCAGGAAGCTCTGCTGTTTTAGTGCTTTTAGATCTTTCTGCTGCCTTTGATACCGTGGACCACAACATCTTGTTGTCACAACTGGAGCAGGTGGTCGGTATCAAAGGAAGAGTTTTATCCTGATTTAAATCCTACCTGACTGACAGGAGTTTTTCTGTTCACTTAGGGAAATGTTCTTCATCTCCAGCTCCTTAGATCTGTGGAGTCCCTCAAGGGTCTATTTTAGGTCCACTGCTTTTTAATCTGTACATGTTGCCTTTGGGGTCCATTTTTTAGAAAACACAACATTCCTTTTCTTTGTGCTGATGATACCCAGTCATATCTTCCAACTGAGTCAGACAGGTTCATTCCACTTGATCCACTCTTGAACTGTCTAAACAACATAAAAGTCTGGTTAAAACTAAATTTTCTGAATTTAAATGAAAATAAAACGGAAGTCATCAGCTTTGGCAAATGTAACACCCTTAATGTCCTTGGCCCCTTGGCTTCACACAGCCACTCCAATGTCAGGAATCTGGGAGTTATTTTTGATAGTGCTTTTAAATTAGACAAACAGATAAATGCTGTTGTGAAATCTGGTTTCTTCCAGCCAAGGTGAAGTCTTGTCTCTCTTTCAGAGACCTTGAAAAGGTGATTCACACTTTTATTACCTCTCGTTTGTGTCCTGTGCAAGGACTTGCCACTGCAGCTTCAGGAAACCAACAAAAACTCATGAGGAAGTCACAGGGACTAAATACTAGTCACTGATGAGACCAGAGGAAGACACCTGTGGATAATTAAGAAGAGAAACAGGAGAGGAACAGGTGAAATCCTCACATACCCCCCTCTCCACAGATGTCTCATGACATAAAAAAGAGGAATATGGAGGATCAAGGACTACATCTCCAGCGCCCATGGAAGAGCGAGGATAATTTTTTTCTTTTTTTTTCTTTAAAAAAATTAAAAAATTCATCTCCAATGCCCCCGGAGGAACACAGAGGAACCAGGACTACATCTCCAGCGCCCATTGGAAGAGCGAGGAGGGCAGCACGTCTCCAATGCCCACAGAGGAGCACGGAGGAACCAGGACTACATCTCCAGCGCCCATTGGAAGAGCGAGGAGGGCAGCACTACGCTTCCCACTGGAAGACAGGAACTCCTCCTGCTGGGTCCTTTCTTTTTGTAATTGAGCATTCTGTCATGTGCAAGGACTTGCCACTGCAGCTTCAGGAAACCAACAAAAACTCATGAGGAAGTCACAGGGACTAAATGCTAGTCACTGATGAGACCAGAGGAAGACACCTGTGGATAATTAAGAAGAGAAACAGGAGAGGAACAGGTGAAATCCTCACAGTTTGGACTACTGTAATTCTTTGTATGTTGGTTTTTAGACAAATCATCTTTGCATCGTTTACAATCTGTCCAGAATGCAGCAACTCGTCTTTTAACAGCAACTAAAAAATATGAACACATAACCCCTGTCCTGGCTTCCCTCCACTGGCTCCCTGTCCACTTCCGGATTGATTTTAAGATTTTATTGCTTGTTTTTAAAGTCTTAAGGTCTGGCCCCGTCATATTTATGTGATCTTATTAACATCTACACTCCTGTAAGAGCACTCCGGTCTACCAACCAGTTTCTAGATGTCCCCAGATCCAGAATGAAATCCAGAGGTGATCGGGCTTTTGCGGTTGCTGCTCCAAAACTGTGGAACAGTTTACCTGAGAATTTAAAGAGCGCTCAGACTGTTGAGACTTTTAAATCTTTGCTCAAGACTCATCTGTTTCACTTGGCATTTGATCCACGCAAAGTCTGAGAACAAATTTTGAGCATATTTTATTGTTGTTGTGTATTTACTATTAACTTTATTAGGTTTCAGTGGCACTAGATGCATTTTACTCTTTTATTTTTATTTTTTAACTGTAAAGCACTTTGGTCAGCTTCTGTTGTTTTTATGTGCTTTATAAATAGATTGACATTGACATTAATAGACTTTTTGAGACACGCCCATGAACAAGCTTATAAATGTTAGCAGACAAAGTTGGCAAAACCTAATTTAGCGAAAGCTAATTCCGCTAACATTTTCCCAAGTTAGCAAAAATGCTAATCCGGTAAATGAAAAATGCGTTCCTATATAAGGTGTTAGCGTATTAACGGAACTGTGTCCACCATTGGTTTAGGGTCAAGCGCTGCTCCATTTCTGTGCACATATTCACCAGCGACACACACCTCATCTTACAACCTCCTCCCTCCAAGAAAGCTCACCCTCACTCAGTACGTATAACATTTAAATCTAAATACAACAATTTTCAACAGACAGTACAGGTATACTATTTCATAATTTACTATTTGACAACAATGCCTGCTTGGAAACTACAGGTGATGCTTTAAGTGTAAATAGGGATTTTATTTTTTAAATAAAAGGAAAAAAAGCTAATGTATCAAGAGATTGCTTTTGTGTAAAGTGGGCCTAAAAATAAATATTTTGGGGCCCCATAAGCCTTGGGGGCCCTGGGCTACTGTGCCTCTGGTAAACCTTTTAGTATCCGGCCTTGGTGATGATGAATATTCAGAGGCTCAGCTGCCTGCAAGGTTCCACAGAGACTTGACACACACCCTTTAAAGGACCCCACCTCCCCATTACATTTTATTTTCGCACACACACTTTCCCTTGATCTGGTGGAGTGGGTCCAGAACTCCACAGGTGCGACCCACTCAGACCCGTGAAAGCCTCCACGCACTGCTCCCTCCTGTGATCAGGAGGGAAAAACACAGCAGCTGCGCATAGCAGGATGTAAAGAGAGAAGGATCACCTCCTGATGGGCAACACGATGAAACCACCGTTTAACTGAAGCACGAGGAAGTCTTTTGTTTTGTCTCTCCACAACACACTATTAGGCAACAATTGGACACACCTCGGTGCAGCTCTCAAATAATAACAGCAATTTCTGTTATTTCCACCATGGCTGGTTAAAAAGTAATGTCTCGTATTTTCTTGCAGGATAATGTTGAATACGCAGAGGCATGCCCTTGGACATAATTTCATAAATGTGCTGCAGAGTGAGGCTGCAGCCAGTCAGCGCAAGGCACGCGCACACGCACCGCTCCAGACGCACACACTTAACAAACACACAGACCACTGGTGCGTCTGGACTGGATTGAGTTTTCTCACTTGGTGATTGGACTTGATACGTTCGTCATGGTTTACGCCGCGCAGCGCTCTGCGACTCAACATGCTGCACGAGCTGCAACAGCACCTGGCACGTGCGAGACAAGCCATGAAAACCAGAACCAATTACAAAAAAAAAATATAATAATAATTTTTAAAAGTGGAGCTCAAACATGCGTTTTCATTCCAAATGATTTGTCAGCTGTCAATAACAATAAACATATTGCTTTATTTAGCTTCAAGTTTCTGTGACAGGTTTTTGCGCTTGATTTACTTTAGACAGATGATCTGTCCAGCAAGCGGCCAAACCAACATTAATGTAACAGTTTGACGCAAACGCAGCGTATTTTACGCAAAGCGGGTGGTCGGCGTTTCTTTTTACCCATCCACTGCTGCCGCGTTCCCTCCCCTCTCTTTTTAATAAAGACACTGAGCTGCTATGCATTTAACATCAATCACATCCAGCGCACGGAGCGCGTGCAGCCTTCAGTGGAGGAAGAAGAGGGGGGACTCGCGCCTCGGGTGTGGGATGTGCGCTTTCTCCGCTCCGTTATCCCGTAAAAATCTGATCCTTGAGTCGCCTGAGCAGCCTTGGAGAGTGGTCCTGATCCCCCCCC
>JBBPBX010019627.1:11784-44279 GCA_038048925.1 Garcialebias charrua | reverse complement strand
AATATATATCAGTGTGAGTAACATTATCTTTGTTTTTCTCAATGAAATGCATCATTTGTCTGAAATATTTACGGTACTTCTCCACAATGTAAAAAAAAAACAAAAAAAAACGCTGTTGCAGTCAATATTAATTAGACCTTCATCATTCGTGACTGGCTGTTTAAACAATCAACAGGGGACGTTGTCACTTTGCTTAATTTATACAAACCGGATTCCAAAAAAGTTGGGACACTAAACAAATTGTAAATAAAAACTGAATGCAATGATGTGGAGGTGCAAACATTAGGGCTTTACCAGACTAATCGTGTAATCAACACATTGATTACTTGGACCTCTATCGAGTTTTTTAATTTCAAGTCGAGTATTCGTAGTGAGGTCATCATGTCAGTTACATAACAGAAAATGAATCAACTTCCTGTTTGGAGCACGTTGCGAACCGGTGTCACACCATATTCTGTGACCACCGGATATTGTGACCGTAGGGGGCGGTGTTACATGAACTGTTGCAGGTCACAGAATGTGGTGTAACACCGGGTCCATTCGACCGAACCAGAACCAGCTCCCTCTGACATTGTTTCACAAATAAAAGGCAAAAAATTATTAATCTCTAAACCTATAAAAATCTATTAACATATCAATCTATAAAACTAAACCTAATGCACAGCACCACAGGTGGTGGTGTGGGATAGTCAACCGCCCCACTGTTTTTAGTTTCTTTTTTGACATGTCGTACATTTTTTTCACTTTTGCAGCTTAATAATAATAACTAATAGTTTTGGGTTTCCTGTGACTTATTTGCTGTAAAATAAATAGTAGGAGCCTAATGTATGCTCCCAATGTTTTGTTGGTCTTTTTTTGTTGTTGTAAATAATAAATTAAATTTTTTTTGCGGTTTTAATTAGTCAATTACATTATTTTGTGCATTTTACGATTCTATGACATCATCAACTACTCAAGCTCTACTCGAGTATTATTATGTTAATGTCGAGTTTAAAAATTATGTACTCGTTCAACCCCTAGCCAACATCTAATATTTTATTCAGAATAGAACACAAATCACAGATCAAAAGTTTAAACAGAGACTGTATCATTTTAAGGGAAAAATATGTTGTTTCAAAATTTCATGGCGTCAACAAATCCCAAAAAAGTTGGGACAAGTCCATTTTTACCACTGTGTGGCATCCCCCCTTCTTCTTACAACACTCAACAGACGTCTGGGGACAGAGGAGACCAGTTTCTCAAGTTTAGAAATAGGAATGCTCTCCCATTCATGTCTAATACAGGCCTCTAACTGTTCAATCGTCTTGGGCCTTCTTTGTCGCACCTTCCTCTTTATGATGCGCCAAATGTTCTCTATAGGTGAAAGATCTGGACTGCAGGCTGGACATTTCAGTACCCGGATCCTTCTCCTACGTAGCCATGATGTTGTGATTGCTGCAGAATGTGGTCTGGCATTATCTTGTTGAAAAATGCAGGGTCTTCCCTGAAAGAGATGACGTCTAGATGGAGCATATGTTGTTCTAGAACCTGAACATAGTTCTCTGCATTAATGGTGCCTTTCCAGACATGCAAGCTGCCCATGCCACAAGCGCTCATGCAACCCCATACCATCAGTGATGCAGGCTTCTGAACGGAGCGTTGATAACAACTTGGGCTATCCTTGTCCTCTCTGGTCCGGATGACATGGCGTCCCAGTGTTCCATAAAGAACTTCAAATCGTGACTCATCTGACCACAGAACAGTCTTCCATTTTGCCACACTCCATTTTAAATGACCCCTGGCCCAGTGCAAACGTCTGAGCTTGTGGAGCTTGCTTAGAAATGGCTTCCTCTTTGCACTGTAGAGTTTCAGCTGGCACGGTGGATTGTGTTCACTGACAATGCTTTCTGGAAGTATTCCTGAGCCCATTCTGTTATTTCCTTGACAGTGGCATTCCTGTTTGAGGTGCAGTGACGTTTAAGGGCCCGGAGATCACGAGCATCCAGTAGAGTTTTACGGCCTTGACCCTTACGCACAGCGATTGTTCCAGATTCTCTGAATCTTTTGATGATGTTATGCACGGTTGATGATGATAACTTAAAAGTCTTTGCTATTTTACGCTGGGTAACACCATTCTGGTATTGCTGCACTATCTTTCTGTGCAACAATGGTGGAATTGGTGATCCTCTTACCATCTTGGCTTCTGAGAGACACTGACACTCTGAGAAGCTCTTTTTATACCCAATCATGTTGTCAATTGACCTGATTAGTGTTAATTGGTCTTCCAGCTGTTCGTTATATGCTCAATTTCCTTTTTCCAGCCACTTATTGCTACTTGACCCAACTTTTTTGGGATTTGTTGGCACTGTGAAATTTTGAATCAACATACTGTGTTTTTCCTTTAAAATGTTACATTTACTCAGATTAAACTTTTGATCTGTCATCTATGTTCTATTACAAATAAAATATTGCCATTTGCCATCTCCACATCATTGCATTCAGTTTTTATTCACAATTTGTTTAGTGTCCCAACTTTTTTCGAATCCGGTTTGTATTTTTGTAACACTTGATAACTTTATGGTGAATAGTGGAGGGCAGAAAATGTGAACGCACGTTAGGACAACAGTTTCAAGACTTCAAGTGTTAAAACAGGTTTAATAGTAGTTGTTTACTTAGATTCTTGTAGGTGGACAAAGCTAAAAAAAAAATCCAGCCCCCTCCCAATATCAGCGATAGACAAAATTTCTATATTGGTCGGGCTCTAATAAAAAGTTAGATTCACTTTTTGTGTGAAAAACAGGGTGAGTGATTTGCAGTGATGGTTAAAAAAAAAAAAAGAGAAAGACAGATGTGTTCAGCAGAAGACCTGGAAAGAATGATCCACAAGTGATTTATGGCGTGCATTGACACTCCTGGAACGTTGCACATAGAAAGTGTGTGTGTGTGTGTGTGTGTGTGTGTGTGTGTGTGTGTGTGCATCTGTTTGTGTAAAGAAGAACCTTCTGAAAGCCACATGTGCTCTGATAAAAACTGATACAACCCCCCCACGCACACATTTATAACTTGTACAAACCTGAATTAACAAAAGATACAACGAAATCTGGAAGAGATTTGTTTTTCAGTTCTCGACATCTTATAAACTGAAAGAAAAAGGTCTGTTTTCGTCCTTTAACAGCACTGAAATGCCTCCCTGTCATCTTGCATCAACATGATCTGACCTACCAGTTCTGTAACCTGAAGAGGGTGTAGTGACACAAGGAGATGAGAGAATTCATAAATCTCTCTGCTGAAAGACAAACGAGGAGCAGGAGAGACAAAAAGAAAATTAAAGAAAAAAAGGGAATGTTTTAAGTGTCTTGTCCTTCTCTATATTTCCACATAATGTGAAGAACTTTAAAATATCCTAGTCTCCAGATTATAGAAAATACAGGATTACAACATTTAAAATCAGAACACCACTCATCCCTAACTCAATACATCTGAAAGGATTAAAAACATACATCTAAAACTACAGTAGATACAGCTTAACATCATTGTATCCTTTTATTATAAGTGCATGCCACAAAAATCCCATTTTAAAACTGCATTTATAAAAATAAACCAAAAACAAATGAGTGAAGTAATTGTCAAAATGTTGAAAGACAAATTTATAGATACAACACTATATTAAGTATGAACTGAGGAAGTCCTCCTGCTTCAGTACATCAATGAACAGAGTTAGAGATACCGGTAGACTAATTCTTCAGTTAACTGGTTCATCATGGCACGATCCGCCACACCTGTTTATAATTACTGTAATTCCTGGACTGTAAGCAGCTACTTTTTTCACACGCTTTGAACCCCGTGGCTTAAACAATGTTGCGGCTTATTTATGGAATTTTTTTTGATAGGCTAACGAGCTTCCTGCTGCCAAAACACTTAAGTCTCATCACACCCGGGTGCCCAATAGCCCATAGCTGCCCAATGCACGTTTTGAGGGGTAGGTCCTCATGACTCAATGAGACTGCCTGTATAAATAAAGGTAAAAAAAAAATCAGACCAATGAAATTACCAAACAGGTCACAGTGGATCAATGAAACAGGGGAGGGGAGGCCAATGAAGTTTTGGCCCTTCAATTTTTGGTTCGTCCCTCCCTGGAGGCACAACAAAGTATTTTCAGCCACTCAAAATGTGAATCGTACATTTAAAATGGCTCTTTGACCTCGGTGGGAGGCTTGGATGACTGGCGACGAGAAACTGTTTACCAAAACTGGCTGCATGTGCAGAGCAAGTTTAGCTCAAGTCTGCCAGTGGATCCAGTGGATCTTGACAGCAGAGCAGTGTAAAAAAATCCTCCATCACTAACGGGTTTCGAAAGGCAGCTGTGTGATGGAGGACAGCACAAACCTGCGCAGAAGGAAGATGAAGTTAGCAATCAGTGACTTCCTGTTAGGCTACTGTATTTTTTTCTTTAACCAGCCGTGTTACCGACACCGTTAAGGAAAAAAATTTTTTTTTTACTGTATGTATTTTATCTTGTTTGTAACTGATGTTCAGCACTTTGTTTCAGCTGTGGCTGTGTTAAAGCACTTTATAAATAAAGCTGATGATGATGATTAGGGTTGGGCATCGTTTGAATTTGAGCGATTCTGGTTCCGATTCTTCGTTTCGATTCCGATTATTTTCGATTCTCGGTTCTGATTCTTTTTGTAGGCGGGGTTAAAAAAAGACATTTCAATTCAATTCAGTTCAGTTTATTTATACTGTATAGCTCCAAGTCACAAAATAAGCTGTCTCAGGGCACTGAACAGAAACAATCAAATATAAAAATAATAAGTTAACAGAAACTTTAATATAAAAATAATGTTAACACTTTTTATTTGAGGAGACTACTTTGAGTTTAACTCCATCATGTTATAAAAGAGCTACAGTAGTTAGCCAGAGTTCTTTCAGGATGAAATAATTTGAACTTCTGTTTGAATTTAATGCTATGAACTTTTTCCTTTTTGTTAAATTTACTATGAATTTCTCACAGGGCTATTTTCAACCAGTATATAAATATCAAACTTATGAACTTCAATATGTTATGAGTTTTCTTTTTGCAGGGGTACACTTTTACAAGAGAGCTTTATGTTTGAAAACCTCATGGAAACACATTTCCACATGTCCAGTGTCTGATGCTGCAGTCATGTTACAGTACTGAGCTCCCACTGATGGGCTAACCTGGTTCCACCACCAGCAGCAGGATCCTCAGACAGAACAGCTGGTGGGATGTCCTGGTATCTGCAGCCCTCTCTCCATTTGTTTCTTCATGGACATGGAGCTGTGACATTATGTTGTGCCTCTTCCTCAGCAAAAAGCTCCTCCAGTGGAGACTTTCTGGACAGACTGCAGGGAGGTTCCTAAACAAACAACAGGTTTATCAGTATTATCAGTAAAAAGAGATTATTAAATCATTTTTAAGACTGAGAATGTATACAATTATTAGCTCTGTTGTTATTGCCTAACTAACCTATTCAATAATTCTTCAAACTGTGACATTCACTCATAATGGAATGAAAGAGAATATAAACAGAAATTATATAATACTGAAAACTAGATACATTAAAACATTTTAAAAGACACAGAGAACTTTAAATGGATTAAGAATGTTAATAAGTGTTGGATTTGCTTAACTATAGTGGTAATGTGTCTGAGTGCAATGTAAGTGCAATCTATGGCAGGAGTTGAATCCACATCTGAAAAGGGATGCAACCTTTTCACATGCTGTAACTGTTCTGTGGCACTCTTCATTCAGTTACACTGACGTATTTACCTTGGAAACTGGTGAACACTGTGAAGCCATTTCAGGTCGTTTGTCTAAGAAAATAATACGAGCTAACGTTAGCATCGTGTTTGTATTTGAGCTGACTTACCGCTTTAAGCGGAGTATAACTTATTAGCTGCCTTAATGTTGGTATGAGGTTTTATTTACCTGATGGAGCCGAAGAGGTAGCGAAAAGTCCGGCGGAGTGTTTTGAAGACGGACCACTCTGTACTTCCGGTCGGACACGAAGCGAAAATAATCCGGTGGAGTGCGTCAAAGACGGGACACTTTTTTACTTCTCTCCTTTGTATGATAGAAAATTATTGCAAGTGCTGCACTGACCTGACTGGTCATTTTATTAAAGTTGAGCCACACTTTCGACCGCGGATGCACACTTCCGGTGGATTCTTCTTCGTTGGTTTTCGGCGGCAAATTCTTCTTCGGCGTTGGCGGCTACTTCCGGTCGGCGGACTAGCATCGAAAATAGGAATTGAAAATTAATATTTCGAACGATTCCGGGAAAACCGGACAGTTAGTCCCGGTTCCGAATTATTCTCGATGCCCAACCCTAATGATGATGGTGTATGTTACTTGTACGTATTTAATTAAAAGTTTTTAAAAAATTCGGTGTAAATATCTCATGTTATAATGCGGACACTTGAGGCTTATAGACAAACGTTGCCTGTATCTGTACAATTGTTTTATTTAATTTGGTGGATGCTGCTTGTATTCGGGTGTGCTTAAGAGTCTGGAAATTATGGTAATCAATCACCAAGAAGGAAAACAAAGACGCAGCAGCAGCTGCTACAAACTGTTCACTGTAGCACAAAATTTAGTTATATTTTTTAAATGCAAATATTCTTCTATATCTTATTTTGGGGAGTTCAAATTCTTCTAAGGGTTGCTAAATGTTAGTTTAGTTGATCAATTATTAGAGGTATTTTCTTTTTTTCCCCCAGTAAATAAAAAAGTTGACCAAAAATATAAAATCAGTGTTATCAGTCAACATCTGCCCTAATTTCCAAAACTCAGTACTGTACTGACAGTGGCCAAGAAAAACTCAACAGTCGACCTGAAAAAAAAGAGTCATGCATATTTTAGATATTGGCTTACAGAATATGTCTGGACTGCCACAGCATTTTTTCGTACTTATTTCAATTTTAGTATTGCCTGTTGCCATGAAAAACAGGCAATTGTGAAATTGCCTGTGTGTGGGTTTGTCTGCCTGTTAGCAAAATATCTCTTGAACCACTGGATAGATTTAAAGGAACATACGTCATCACTGGAGGTACATCTACAGCTGACTAACTTTGAGTGAACTCAGTTTAAGACGGTCACAAACAACATGAGCAAACAAAAGAAACATTAGAACTCGGTCAGTTTAATAGATGTTGAGCTCAAATTTGGTGTGGTAGTAACTGTGAGTCATTCCCTACACATACTCTGTGCACCAACAGACAACACAAGATTTTTATTTAAAACTCTGACATGCAAGGCAATGAGCAGGAGCGTTATTTGACGACATGTTGATCTCTTGAATTCTGCTCTGTGGTTCGTCAGCAGCTTCACTTCTCAACATTTGATTCTCTTGTTTAAGGTACGCCATGCAGCATGAGTTTAGACCAGGGTTATTCAACTAAACTGCTCAGGGGGCCATGGTTACTGAAAGCCAAGAGCTCAGGGACCAGACATCCAGCAGTTATTGTCATTAAATGAGTTTTTTTTATGGTTTAAAAGCTAGTTTTATTTGAATTAACCCACTGGTGGGCCGAACTGAGCTCACCTGTGGGCCTGATCTGGCCCCTGGGCCACCAGTTGAATAGTCCTGGTATAGGCAGAGTTGCTCTAGAAATTTGACATCTCAACTGTTTCTGTGACCAAGGCAGCAGTTATTGTACTTTATTGAAAATAAACTACAAAGATTTATACATCGCCACGATCCTTATTGCTTTCAAATCACTGCAGCACAAATGTAAGGTCCAATCCCAGATTTTAGTGGTCCTGGAGTTAAAGTTGGGCCACCTGAGTCATAAATAGCTGCAGGTGCAGAACTTGAAGTCTGAAGGGGACAGTTTATCTCCCAGTTTATAGTTTTCCAGTCTGTGTTATTTTAATATCTTCAGTTGGGAGCCACCCTAAACAAACACACAGCCTGTTTCTGTGGCAGGCTGGCAAAAAAGGAGCATCAACTTCACACTGCTCTGGTTTCTAAAGGCTGAGCCCCCACCCCCGCCTCATTTAATGCCTCAGCTACCGTGGCATGTGCAGCTCCAAGCTAAACTTACCAAGCGTGCATCTGTGTGTTTACTGGTTTCATTTTGTCATTACAAATAGAAAATACAGTATTTACCATTTTTTTAAAAACAAACATTTATTTTCCATTTTTAACATACTTATGCCAAACTTTGTGCTCTTTGAATCAATCTGATCTCAGCAGCATCTGCCACACACACACATACACGTACCCCCTCGCTACACACACACACATCTGTCATCCAAATGACCTCAAGGAGCAGGCCTCCACAGCTGGTACACACACAAACAAACTTCACACAAAGCTGCTGTCCTGCACGTGTGCACCTTGTGATACTGCACGAATAAACTGGCACACGTTAAAAGTTCTCCGTGCATGTGTGCGCGAAGCCCTCCATGTTTGCAGGCTGATGCGTTTTAGAGAGGATCAGAGCTGACAGTGCCACTTGCTATGACTGTCAGAGATGATAGTTTACAAATATGGAGATGGTGTCTGCTGTGTCACTCTGCTGACAGAGTCCCCGTTTGTGTGTGCATGTGCGTGCATCCTTGCCAGCTACAGTACAGGAGTGCTAACTTTATTAGTATTCAGGGTGGCTCCAAGCTGTCACAGGTCCTTAGGCGTTCAACTAAGGGGAGGGAAAACACATGTCAAAATATATTCACATAGAGTCTCACTGCAGGCAGGCCAGTTGGCTGCAATTTGACAAATGACTTTTAATAGGTCGTACTGCAGCCTCTGCATACTGATGGGTATTTATCAAGAGAGCAATGGTAAAAGAGATGGTTATTAAAGAGACAAGCAGGCAAGTGCATCAAAGAGCTTCCAACTGAGAGGACACATTATTCCTGTTCAGCAGATTCCCTTCCAAGAAACGACCTCTTTTATAAATGACATAACTGCAACTTTACTGGAAGCTGCAAATTCAATACAGCTAAATATCAGATTGACCACGGTCTGTTATAGTAAACACTGATACCCAAACTGCAGGTATTTTTAAAAGTCTATTCTCTGCAGAGTGCACACATTTAGACCTAATTTAAAATTAATTTATTCAACCTTTATTTAGAAAGGTTAATCCCACTGAGCCTCGGGGGCTCATTTACAAGAGAGACCTGATTTCTTTAACAAAGAGTGATGACAACAGTGGATAGAAAAATATAATTTAATAAGTATATTGTTCTGTAGGCAAAGTTTACTACAAATGTAATCCTAACATAGTCCGTACTGATGGAGACAAGCTGTCTCATATTCAGTTTGGCAACACATTCCTGTGACAATGACAATATGTTTGCTCACTGACAACAGTATGGATTTGATATTTATATTTTAGACACAGGTGTTCAAATCAAGTTATGTATGTTAATATCACACACACACCTACACACACACACACACATGCACACACACACACACGCACACACAATTCTTCATTGATTTAAAGGAATATTCTATTTTAGTACTTTTCATATATAAAAATGTACTGTAATATGCTTTATTTATATTTAATATCAACATACACAAAGAAAATATGAAATAGTAAACAAAAATATTCACTTACTTTGATGTGACGCAACAAGTCCTCAGCTGTCCCATGTCCCAGGAATTGAGAGCCCAGATACCTGGATTGAACGCAGTCTTCATTCCAAAAAACGAATGTGCACATCGAGCTGTTTCTTTTTAGTTGACTGGTTCAGAGACTCGTCAAACATCAACACAAATGGGCCATTTTTGTTAATACTGTCAACGAGCTCCTGCTTAAAAAAAGGTCCAAGCCCGAATCGCAAGATGTAACCAGTTTTGTCCTTGCCACACATGAATGTTCTGGCTATATCCGAATCTGGAAACATTGATTTAAAAATGTCCGATATGCCTTCGTTGGAATTTAAAGAATGGTGATTCACCGCTGTGTTGAGACACCAGATTACCTCTGCACGCAGTGTTGGTGTGCGGGCCATGGTCGCCATGATGTCGGCAGACGGAGAGGCAGAAGACGGTGTCAAGGGAGCGTTGGTTGGTTCAGGCACACGGTTAGCTGGAGGTGCTGTCGCTGGTGGAGCACAGAAACTGCTAATGGACATCTGCGTTTTGCGGCTAGCTGCACTTTTGTGGCTAGCTCCAGTCATATGAGACTTCAACGCGTTTATGCCCATCGAGGCTACGCTCATCTTTTTTCTACAAAATGTACAAAAAGCCTCACGGTTATTCTCGGCGACAGGCCTCAACCATTCACGAAAATCGGGCATCTCCAACCAGGAGTCCGAAAACTTGCATTTCCCCATTGTTCTCACGGTCTCGCGCCAACTACTCCAACACACAAAGCAGCCGCGCATGCGCACAAGATAGGCCTAGCCGAAGGCTGTTGTAACCTGACACCCTAAATTTGTGCGAAGCAGTTTCTGAATCCTCCGCGGCGAGGAAAACAAATATTAATCATACATACTTTTTGCTGTCAAATTATTTAAAGCTAGAATAACAGCAAAAAAAATAATACCTCATCAAATCGCTTTCAAGACTTTTTAATACTTTTCAAGACCCTTAATTTTCCCAAAATTGATTTATCAACTTTTAATAACTTTCAAGACCCCGCGGACACCCTGGGATAACATCGACAACAATACTGTACAGCATGAATTAGGACAGATTACAGTAGTCAAATCACATCTACTTCTTTAAACCGGCTCTATTTGGGATTTTTAGTCTGAGGATGACTCTGAATTTTCACACTAAATTATTTAATTATTTTATTTATTTATTCATATAATTTGTTCATTTTTAAAATACAATACAAAACAATCCCATAAATTAAGCTATTTATTTAACAAATGACAAATTAGAAAGAATAAACCATTTTAATAAACACTCTTTTCCATGAGGAGCTCTGACTGTCAAACTGTAAAAACAAAAGCACAACACTTGATGCAAGTAATATTTTAACATTTTCTTATCTCAATGGTTTGGATTAAATAATATGTATACAATTTAGAATTTTCTTTGGCTTTTAGGAAAAAGTCGAGTGAAACTGAGATTTAATAATAAATAAAGATCTTATTTTATTTACTTATTTTGACATAAAACAGGAGTTTGATATTTCTGTTGTTCCCACATTTGTGTTTTTTAAAACCTCTTATTAATATTTGACAGACTTAAGTTAGTCTAGATTTTATTTCATTTTTTTTACAGCTAATCCTAACAGTGTCAGTTCAACACGGGCAACAATGGAAAAGAAAAGAAAAGACAAGAAAGTTCATGCTCAATAATCCAGGTACCAAATCCAATAATTCTCAGTCGGGTCATCTGGACAGTTTATTTTTATGATGAGGTCCTATGGATGGAGGGTGAAACGTTTCTATAAAAAAGAAACTGTCCAGATGACCCGACTGAGAATTATTGGATTTGGTACCTGGATTATTGAGCATGAACTTTCTTGTCTTGAACCACTTTGGCTGTGGCTGTCTGCCTGGGAGAAGTCGGCGAGGGACAGGATGGCCCCCAGAAACCATCTTAGCTCCAGCAAACTGGTTGGTCCACGTAAGGTGTTTACTGCTTGGTGGGGAAACAGTTTGCTGGAACTCCTCTGACTGATGAAGCCCTCCGGATAGAGGGCGAAATGTTTCTATAAAGAAGAAACTGTCCAAATGACCCGACTGAGAATTATTGGGAACGGAAAAGAAAATTCTATAGGTTTTGAAGAGGGCTTCTGTATAAAAGTTATGAACAATTAATGTCTTACCTGTTTTAGAAAGCTCTGTGAATTACTTCACTTGGAAGACACAGTTTAATTCTGACTGCACTGACAAGCTAATGGCTAGTCTGAGAAGGACAAGACCCAAGTGGATTGCTGCAGACTTAAAAAAAAGACGTTAAAAATAAATTATGGCAATTGACACTGCCACTAAGGGTGGCTCAGTTGGAAGAGCTGATGCCTTTCAGTGAGACTGTCGCTGGATCGAATCCCAGCTGAGGGTCATTCTGGGTGGAGTTAGCATGTTCTCTCCGTGCATGCGTGGGTTTTCTCCGGGTACTCCAGTTTCCTCCCACTGACCAAAAACATGCATGTTAGACAGATTGGTGACTCTACATTGTCCGTAGATGTGAGTGAGAGAGTGAATACAGTAATTGTTTGTCTCTATGTGTCCCTGTGATGGACTGGAGACCTGTCCAGGGTGTACCCCACCTCTCACACAATGATAACTGGATATGGGCAGCAGTGACCTCCATGGCCCAAAAAGAAAGAAGTGGGTAAAGACGATGGATGGATGGATGGATGGATGACATTGCCGCTGGTTTAACATGCTTAAAAACAATAGCTAGTTGAAAGTGCAATTAGTAGTAGCAACTAGCTGTAGCCCATTCAGTGCAGCCTGGACCACATTTGACAGGATCATCATATTTCTGCCAGAAAAACGGCATCATGACGGAAACTGTAAAGGCTCCAGTATAGCTCTGCGTTCGGCCGAACGACGCTCTACGCGCGCGTTCTGTGCGCAGGCAGTTCACAGTATAGCTCTGCATTTGTTCTCGCGTTAATGCTCGCGTTTTCGCTCCAAATACTTGACGTCATTTGAGCAGATGCAGGGCAGAGCGTTTACCTACGGGACAAATTGAGGTCGCTGATTGGTCATTTGCTGACACGCCTACTGAATTGATTGACAGGTCGGGTGGGGGGAAAAAGGCACGAGCCGGCAGCTGGCTCTGGCTGCAGCCGCTGCGGTGTTCTGTGTTTATGTTAATAAAACGTTCTAAAAAATAAAATAAAAACAGGGAGCACTGGTCCAGCACACCAGAACACCAGGAAATCTGCAGAACCTCGCGCAGCCACGTTGGACCTGAGTTTAATTCGCTCGTGACAAATTCATTCATTTCCTCATCATTTCAGTCATGGAGTCAGCGGAGGAGGAAGCGATCACTTGACTTTTGGCAAAAAAACAAAAGAAAAGTCCAGATCAGGGATGAAGAAGGGGAATTTAATACATTTGTGTCACATACAAAACAGTCCGGCGCCGGGCAGTTCATTGTGAGACAACGTGTTTGCGTATGCGGTCGTAAAATTTGAGCTTGGCGCGTTCGCGCCAGCGTTCAAACTGTTGTGACATGTTTGAGATTGAAGCTGTTCAAAGATGGCAGCAGTTCTCTGGTTCTGGCACTGCTGGTCATTCTGGTCAATTCTATACTTCCAAGCTGAGGTCCCTCAAAGAGCTATCGACACCAGGTAAGATAATAATGCTCATAACCTTTCCATAAAACTCCACTTCAAGACACTGGAACAACTGATTTAATGTGCAGACTTTCAGTTTTTTTATAAAAATTGCAACCAAACTGGACGAGTGATTTAGATTCAAATCATGGCGTAAACTATGACAAGTAAATCTAAAAGGTCTGCTGTGTCCTTGTCTAAACTGGTCACACAATTTAACTGACTACACAAAATAGCCAATCACTTTTGCAAGACAATAGCTTAATATCATAGCTGATGAGTCACACTATGATCGTCCTGGTGAATCAGTTTTGACTAAGGTTTGTGGAAAACAACAGATTTTTTTATTTCTCCCAAACTGGTTGCTAAAACTTTGCCTGAAGGAATTGTTTCATAAGCATCAGTCTAGGCTTTGTAACATAATTTACTGCCATTACAATGACAGTAAGGAACACCCTGAAAGATTTTATTGTTATATTATGAAATTTCAGACACAAATAATGATTACTCACAATCGAAACCTTTCAAAACACAGTGCTGCAACTGCCAGTCCCACAGCTGTCTGCTTCATTCCTGCCTCCAGATGTTGAGCAAAAGCTCAAGTGATTCATGAGCCTAAGAATTTTATTGGATCAAGTTGAATACTGAATCACTCCAAATCCATTTGGAAAACCTCCTAAACCTGTGGATTTGGTATTTATTATATGTAACATTTCAAAAAATGACTGTGACCCGTCTTAAGTTCAATTTTTACCTCAAGAAGTCAACAATGGCTCCCTTCAGAAGCTTAAATTAACATTTGAAGAAACTGTGACTCAAGAGGTCAAGTTAAGATTAGATCCAAGAGAGGAGAAAGCAGGTGGGATTGAGATGGTGAAAGTTTCTGCTACCGCATGATTCAAAGGGAAAACTTCTCAGGGTCACATGATAAACAATCAGTCACACAAATGTAACAAAGCAAGTGAAACGCCAATGTCCGCCGTCAATGAGGGACTGAAATAGTGAATGTTTGTAGTTTTTCTGTACAGGAATTGACCAGAGATTTAAAGTAAATATTAATGTTTTTGGTGCAAAATATTCAAATGAGGAGGAGCTACACTGTGGAAAGAGAGGTAATTTATTTGATTGCTTGTCCTTTTATAGATGGCCTCCCTTCTCACCTTATAGCCATCCTCTTCACACCATTATGGATTTTTTTTTAAATAGGACAGAAAGAAAGTAAAGACGGAAAGCAAGACCAAAAAACTGAAAGTTACAGTATGCACCATAACTCATGTTCCCTGAAGGAAGGGAACGAGGTGCAACATACTTTCTATGGGAATTGCACCCCCGCGCGATTACCTGAAAGAATATACTCACGCCTTTACGGCTAGGGCGTCACCGCCGCCAGAGGCCCCGCCCTCTGGGTACTTAAGCGGCTGACGCCCCTCCATCTTTCTCCAAAATTGCACTTCACCGAGCTTTCAGCATTGAAAAGGGCCAGATATGTTGCACCTCGTTCCCTTCCTTCAGGGAACATGAGTTATGGTGCATAACTTTCAGTTCCCTTTCAGTCTGGTCTCTCGGTGCAACATACTTGCTATGGGAACGTAATCCATTCACGCCCTTGAAATGCTCAGCAAAGTGCATGTGAGAACATCCGTCCTAAAAAGACAGGCATCTCCCAGCTGCTTTCTACAGGGAATGTAGAGAGCCCATGCTAAGAGGAAAAAATGCTGAATGCAAAGAACATCAACGTGATGTTTCCACTGGGCATATATATATACAACACCAACTAGAGACAGCCTAAGCGTGCTCCATCAGTGTGAATACTCATCCTCTCCTTTTCCCACTGGAGCATCCTGAGAAACAGGAGGAAAAATGGACCCACCATGTCACAAGAAATTGGGTGACAAATGTGGAGGTAGAAAACCCAGGCCAAGCACAGGTAACCTCCCAGGTCCTTACTTAGATCAGTCAGGGAGAGGGGAAACCCTTCCAATAGACATCTCCTAGGTAAAACATGAACATCAAGGGGTACCCTTGTGAATGTTGTTGTTGTTTGTTTTGGGACAAAGCAACCAAAGCCTTAGGCTCTCAGCCAGTTCCCTTCAGAGGCCAGGCTGAAAGTTGCCATAACTCTGGACGTGAGTGTAGAAGCTGTCCACGTGCCTGAGTCAGCAGGTCCCTGTGAGAAGGCAATTGCCATGGTATCCCTGATAACATTGATATCAACTCCGGGAACCATGTTTTCTGTGGCCATTTGGGGCCATGAGAATCAAAGAGAGGGCTCCCTGGCGTACCCATTCCAATGTCGCCCCGATCAGAGGGACAGGTGGAAAGGCATAGTAGAGCACCCCTGCAGGCCAATCATGTGCCAGAGCATCCATACCCAATGGAGCGTCTGCTTCCCTCAAGGAGAAGTAGAGGTCACAGTGTGAGCTAGCCCTGCAAGCGAACAGGTCCACAGAGGCTCTCCCAAATCGTGACCAGACCTGTTCCACAATCCGTGGGTTCAGGCTCCATTCTGACGCCAAAAGAGGTCCTCTAGAGAGGGCGTCTGCTCCATAATTTAGTTCACCAGGGACATGAGTCGCCCTAAGTGACAAGATTCTTGGAGCACACCATGTGAGCATCCTCTGCGCCAGTCCGAGGAGGGCCTGGGACCTTGTCCCTCCCTCTCTGTTGATGAAGGACACTGTGGTCCTGTTATCTGATTTCACCAGGATATGTTGTCCAGCAATCAGACCTTTGTTGAAGAAGTATTTTAATGATAGGAATACGGCCAGCTACTCCAGGAAGTTGATATGTAATCTCGCTTCCTGCTCATTCCAAAGGCTGCGGGCGTTCTGATTTCTACAGATCGCCCCCCCATCCTGTTTTTGAGGCGTCCGTCGTGATGACCACACGAGATGACACCCTTCCCAGTGAGACCCCTTCCGTGAAAACGGACAGATGTCTCCAGGGTTCCAGGGCCTCCAGGCACTCTGAATCTATCCTAACCTTTCCTGCTTGGTTAGGCAGTTCGAGTTGTATCATTGGTTCAGCCATACCTGTATGGGCCGCATTTTCAGTAATGCGTGTGGCACATAGGGAATGGCTGCTGCCAAGAGGCCTGGGACCAGCACTTTGGTGTGGACTTGTTCCTGTTTAAAGTGCTTTATAAATAAAATGGTATGGTATGGTATGGTAAGAGGCCTAAAAGGCGTTGGCAAGTATTCACAGGGACCCGTTGGTCCAGTTGAAATCTTTCTAGGCAACGGCGAATGGAGGAAACCCGTTCCTTCGAGAGCCATGCTCTGTACTGGACAGTGTTGATCTGTACTCCCAAAAATACGGTAACCCGTGATAGAGTCAAATCGCTTTTTTGTAGGTTTATGACAAAACCGAGAGACTCCAGGTGAGAGATCACCTTACAAGAGTGTGACTGGGCCTGCTTTCTGCTTTCAGCCAGAATCAGCAGGTCATCCAAGTAATTCATGACCCAGAGTCCTTGATTCCTAAAAGGGGCCAGGGCTGCATCCAGACATTTAGTAAATGTACGCGGAGCAGTCTTTAAACCGAAGGGTAAAGCTATGAATTCATAAGCGTTTCCCTTGAAGGCAAAGCGGAGGAACTTTCTGTGTTTCCTCCACACGCCTATATGAAAATAGGCATCTTTTAAATCCACTGTACACGCGTAGTCTCCAGGTCTCACAGACTGGAGAACTTGCCGCAGTGTAAGCATCTTGAACTTAAATGTTTTAATCCTCTTGTTGAGAGTCCTGAGATCTAGAATCGGTCTCAGGGAATGATCCTTTTTGGGCACCAGGAAGTACTTGCTGTAGTGGCCGGAGCGTAGTTTGTGTCCCGAGACCAAACTAATCACTCACTTTTGCAGCATCGTCGAAACTTCCTCCCTAAGCACGTGTGCACGTGTAGGGTTGATCTTAGATTGCAGCACCCCTGTGAAGCGGGGCGGTCTTTTTGAGAACAGCAACTTGAGCCCGTGACATATCGTTGTCATGACCCAATCATTTGGTAGGCACGCCTTCCAGGCCTGCGCATGCGCGCTGAGCCTGGAGGGCATGTTGAATTGCTGCTCGTCACGTTTTAACGCCGAAGGGGTGACCTTTGACCCCTCTTGCGCTCTTTTGCGCAGGTTGGTCGGCCCGACAGAAGATATCGTGAGATATGACCGTCTCTGGCAGAGCTCGTGTATCTCTCTGCAGTTCATAGTTTGACCACATGGTTTGTTTATAAAAATGGGACTCGATTCAAGAACCAGGGCAGTCTGTGCTTTGGTACTTTTATTTTTGTACATGTCTGAAACAGTGTTTGTTTTGTTTACACATGCAATAGACGAGTCATGTTTGGTGCGCGCACACATGCCACTAGCTCCTCGTAGTTTTTTACAAGGGGAGACTGGGCTCAAGAAGATAGGTTCCCATACCACATGGGCAGGCAAACCTGTAAAATTATCAGTTCGTCCTGTTTCATCAGGTCCGAGTCTGCTTTCCACATGGGGTCACTGAAGAGGTCCTTGGGCGGTACTGGAAATTTTCACCGTCACCAGCGGGTCTCTTCCGTGGGAGGCCACATGTGTCTCCCTTTGGAGGTGCAAAGCTTTTCCTTGGCAACCCCTCGCGGAGGGCTTCCGCCTGTTTGCGTCTTTGTTCCAACCTGGCCTGGACGCGTTCCAGGGCTCCCCCGAAGAGTCCCGTCGACTCGATCGGGTGCTGGAGGAAAGTGGACCTCTGGTTTTCCGGGAGGTCCGACAATGTTAGCCAAAGATGGCGCTGGGCGACGACTATTTCCGCCATTGCTTTTCCTTGGGAAATGGCTATTGTCCCTATCATGCAGAACACGAGGTCAGAGGCATGGCGAGCCTCCTCCATGGCCTCCGTTGCGGCCTGCTCGTCTTTTGTTACCTGGATATCTTGCAGTTTTTCTGCCAGGTATGCCTACACCATGGAGATGCATTCATTGCGCGAGCTGCGAGGCCCTGAGCCTTGTAGCACTTCTCGAGTTGTTTCTCTGAAGCGTGGCAGGCCCTGATGGGTAGCGCTGGTTTCGTCCCCGTGGCTGTGGGGGCCAAGTGAGCCGCCAGGGTCTCCTCTATCAGGGGTGCGCTAGCGAGGCCCGCTGTCTCCATTCCCGCGACATCACGGAGTCGGGATAATGGCAGCATGATGGAAGCTCCGGGTTCCGCCCAGGAGCGTTTGAGCTCCATTAGGAAGTCCGGAAAAATGGGCATTTTCTGCGACGTTGTCGGTTGCTTCGCGTAGAAGGAGCTTCCCGCTAGCCTCGTAGCCTGTTGCGAGGCGTGGGGTCTAGCCACGTGACCTGCAGGGCATCCGCCGCCCTATGACACAGGTCAAACAGAGCAGGTACAGACAAGTCCGGTTCTGGAAGGATTTGCGCCAGGTTCTGGAAGGAATCCACAGTTTCTCCTTTATTCGGCGTCTTGGTCGGACACTTTGGGCGTCGAGTCCTCAACAGCAACTGAGGAGTCCGACATGTTGTCCTCTCCGACTCGACTACTGCATTCCAGGTCCACGTTTTCGAGCTCCGGTTCAGGAGCGAGCACTTTAGTGCGGCGTGCGACCTTCAGCGCCGCCTTCCTAGCCATGGATTTGGTCAACGCGTCAGCACGTTGTTTCCTCACTACTGACGAAATTTGACGGCAGTGGGAACAGGAGTCGGGGAATTCCAGCGCTTTCCTCGCATGCAGAATCCCTAGGCAGACAGGACAGGCCTCGTGGGTGTCCGTCGCCGAGAGGGAGTAGCCGCAGCCGCTGGGGCATGGGCGCGAGCGAGGACTCGTCGTCCTGGTTTTCTTCCTCCTTGTCCTCCGTTTTCCCTTCTCGGGAGCCATGTCCGGCGAGAAGCGTCGAAGTTGTTCCTAGTTTTCTTTTGTTCGAAGCCGTCTTCTCCGTCGTCTTGCTTTCGCTGGTTAGCCTGCTAATGATTAGCAGGAGGTTGTGACGCAGTTAGCGCCGTCGAGCGAAGCAGCTGCGGAAAAGAAGAAAACTTCGAGGTAAGTAGAAAAACGCTGGACTAGCTTTCGCCAGCCCAGCAATACGCAGGAAAATTTCTCTGTACGCTCAGTGTAGGGAGCAAGCTCACCTCAGTCGAGCGATGCGACAACAGAGAAGTCCCACAAAGTTCAGGTGTTAAGCGAGGTGAAGGGCAAAAAAGAGAAAGATGGAGGGGCGTCAGTCGCTTAAGTACCCAGAGGGCGGGGCCTCTGGCGCGGCAGTGATGCCCTAGCCGTAAAGGCGTGAGTATATTCCTTCAGGTAATCGCGCGGGGGTGCAATTCCCATAGCAAGTATGTTGCACCGAGAGACCAGACTGAAAGGGAACATAACACACACACACAGAAAGCACAAGGCAAACACACCCGACCACCGTCTGCAAACCTGCAAAGAACATGACAGAACACAACAACAAAACACATCTGTAACAGACCTAGAACATTCATGGCATTGCAGTAGATTTCTGTAAATATATACACCTACATATATATACATACACACATACACACATATGCAGTTACATGCACATTTACATATCTACATACGATACCTGCATGTGCATCCCCGCATCTATTTGTGTGTGGTTGTGAACATGCATAAGTGTATAAGGCTTCTCTAATAGAACATTCAATAGTGACCGCGAAGCATCAGAGACCCGACCCCCAAGACCCGAGGCAGACAAGGGGGGACCAGAGCCCAAGACCCCAAGAGGGACCCCGAGCACAGAGCCCCCAGGACCACCCAGACAGGATGAACCACACGCCCACATCCCCGATCCGACCATAGGGGAGAACCGGAAGAGCCCACCAGCGACTACACACAATGACCCCCCGGGGCCTACAGCGACGTACTCACAGACCCCGCCGGAACCCGCTGCACCGATGTAGCCCCAGGACTAGGCACCTAGGCCCGGGCACCGAGGACGCACACCCCTCAGGCCCCGGCCCAACAGGACCAGAGGACCGAGCCCCACCAGGTAGCCACCAGGCCGAGCCGACACACGCCCAAGCGCCTTGCCCCCGACACGAGGGCCCCAAGCGTGCTGGTAGGCAAAGGCACACCCCACTAGGGGGCCGCGTGGCAGGGGCGTGACACCAAGCAGCCCCAGCTGTATCAAAGAGGGGCAGTCTAAGTCCCGGCCTGACAAATACAGGAAACCCTCGAGTTACGACACCTGCGACCTACGGCAACGCGGACTTACGACAGGCCTCTTTGAAAGAATGCCGTCGACATACGACCGAAAAAACGGACTTACGACAGAAATACATTATAAGTATGTAATCGAGATACGGCAAAAAAAGTGCGTCATTACGGCAAGCGGCAAGGTGGGGGAGGGCTACAGTGCCTTGAGTGTTCATGGTTGATTCATGGTTGAGCACTGGCTAAGCAGTTCCATCTGATCCAGGTTTGAACTTGAGAAAAACATCAGTGTCTACCTACACTTCAGTCAAAGTAAGGACATTTTGTTTCCTTGTTTCCTTTTTCTGCTGCTTCTAGCTTTTTTAGAGTTCATGGACTTTTTCATGCACATGGACTGCACACAAACACCACATGGACTGCACTGGTTTCAAAAACATGATGGTTGCAACATGTTTCTGATGATTTGGCTGATTTGGTGCATGATTGGTGCATGGGAGTTCCTTATCATTTGCTGCATTTTGATGTTAACAGCTGCTGCTCAAAGAGAAGTGTTCATGTTTCATGGTTGAACTCATTTGCAGATTATGGCTGAGAACTGTTCAGGAAGAGATTTGTATTTTGTATGCTTTGTCTGTGCTGAAAAAAACATTACTGTACAGTACTTTACCTGTACAGTACATGCTGTACTGGTTTTGTGTGTTTATGGATGAATGTGTGGTATAATGTGTTATCTAAGTGTTTGTAAATAAAGTTCTGTGCATGTTTATGGCACAGGATGTCCGCTTGTTCATTCTCATGCCGTTAAATGTGTGTGCGGCGCTCCGTTAACGGTATAGCCTCGACCTACGTCAGAAATGCGGACCTACGACAGGCACGTGTTTTTGGTCCGCGAGATACGACAGAATCAACCTAAGTCACACCCATAGGTCCGGATCCCTGACGTAACTCGAGGGTTCCCTGTAATCATTCATACACAGACACAATCACACAGATCCACCCTCATCTTCACCATCACTCACTCAAAGACATACAATAACGACACATTCCATCCATATTCCCAATACACACTCTATACCCCCCAGGTTCAAGACATGTACCTGCCCCTTACATGGGGCAGCCCACGCCCAAACCCAGGAGGTAGACCCATTCATTCTGGGGCGGAGAGGAGCCGACATCCAAGATCCAACCCAACCCGAGCACAGCCTACACGACACGACACCCGAGTCCAGACAGCTCATGGGAGAGCGTGGCGCCAGCCCCGCCCACGGCAAAACACCAGGCCCCAAACCCCCCATAGTCCAGGACAACACCCGATGGCCTGCCCTTCTACCGAACCCCACCCCCGGAATGGCAGCCAGGGAACCAGGGGGTAGCAAGAGAGAAAAAAAACATAAGACCCCGACACACACACCCCCGCCCCCAGATGTGCTGTTGATGTGTGTTGTTGTAAAGTGCTATTAAAAAAAGGAAAGAAGAAGGAGCAGAGGCTGGCATTATGCCAGTTTTCCCTCCAACCCCAACTCTAATCCAAACCCTTACTGTCTAAATGCATCATTGAAAGTGAGCACAGGCTCAAGGGGCGATAGTGTCATCCCGCCACCCATAGCCATAGTGCCCACCCCAATTTCCTATATGTGAATGTCATGAGGATGTTATGAGTGAATGTATAAGGTGTATAATAAAATTGAGTCCCAGGTGGCTCTGGACAACAGAGATGTAAAATTGTTGCAGCACACCAGAGTCCCAAAATCCCTACATGTATGAAATTTGAAAATGAAGGAGGTGGAGGTGTGCGGTGAGGGATGGGGAGAAAAATAACTGCAGGACCAAATGCTCCCACAGAGAGTCAGCTCCCCCGCTGACCCAACAGGCCCCCCAGTTCCCCAAGGTCCACCCAAGGAGCGAGGCCAAGACACCTCTCCGACCGCCAGGCCCATTGAGCTCCAGACCCGAGAGGGACAGGGCCACGAGGGCCGCCAGCAGCAGGACCAACAGCCCACACACCCCAGGGCCACCAAGACCCCCACGAACCGCAGTCAACCCGCCACCCAAGAGGACGCAAATCCCACAAGGATGACCTGGCCAAGGGCGCCCGCCCAACCGCTGACAGATCCAGGAAGCACCGGGAGCAGGCCCCCACCATGAAAAGGGGCCAGCTGGCCGGCCACGCATAGTCCCAGGCCATCACCAAGGACATCCACCCAGTCCCCATCCCAGAAGAAATACTACACCCACTCCTCATACTAACAACTCTCAAAAAACATAGCACACTAGACACCCAGGCTGGGTCAACCTGCCCCCTCCCATAGGCTACTGGTCACGCCCCCAGACACCCAACCCCCCAGCCCACAAACCCACAACCCACCAGCGAGCCGAGGGCCCCCCGCTCAAAGCCGGGCACCAGAGCGCAAGCCAGCCCAAAGCCCGGCAACCCGCCTGCCAGAACCCAAGATCCCGATCCCCACCAGGCCCAAGCCTGACATGCCTCCAGAACCCCAAGCCCCCAGAGCCCACCCCAAACCCACCCAGCACAGCCAGGCCACTGACCGGTGACCCATGACCGCCGCCACAGACCACCCGAGGGCCCGCATGCATACGGCTGTAGCAAATCATAGAGATAGGCGGGGGCGAGACTGTTCAGCGATTTGTAGACATATAGGAGAATTTTGAACTGGATTCGAAGATGAACCGGTAGCCAGTGCAGGGAGGCCAAGACTGGTGTAATGTGCTCTCTTTTGTCTGTACCAAAGGTGGGCGAATGAACGCTAGGGAGCGCTAAATCGCTATTCCGCTTACAGTGGACCTAAACTTTTTGTCAGCGTTTTTGTGAATTGACTAACTTTTATAATTCATAAGCGGATTTCTGCTATTTTTATTTAAAATGCAGTACCGCTAATAACTAATTATCTATCAGTAAAAACCAATAAACTTATTTACAAGCTCATAATGCTGCTTGTTTTACCTTTTTCCCCACCGTAAACAGCAGAGAGGAGGAAGGGTTGGAGGGGGGAGGGAGGGTTGGAGGGGGGAGGGAGCAGAGGGGGGGATCTACCATGTAGGTAAATGCCTGGGGATCCCATCAGCATGAGGCCCCGGCCCCGCCGCGCCCCGGCCAGTCACCTAATTCCTAACATTGATCCTGCTTGTTAATCTACATTTAACATAAAAATAATTATAGTTACGATGAAAACAATCATTAAATAAGCAATTTAAAAAACGGTTGATTTCATTATCCCCCTACTAAAAATGGACTATTCCATCTCGACAGCTTCCGGGTTAGAGGTGAACTCAGAGGCTAATTCCGTGGCTAGCTGTTTGTGCTGGGTACTTGGACAAATCCTTAGAAAACCCAGCTGTTTCAAGCCAAATTAACGCGGCCGGAGGATTCTATTTTGTGTTCTGTGTATACCACGCGACGGTGAGTCGTTATTTTCATGTATTTTTATTACTTTTCATTAAATCTGTTGAGTACCTATAGACGCTAACTGTGTCTGCCGGTTGGTTGTGGGTTACTAATGGAAATCCTTAGAAAACCCAGCTGTTTCAAGCCAAATTAACGTGGCCGAAGGATTTTATTGTGCGTTTTGTGTCGACCATTCGACGGCGAGTCGTTAGTTTTATGTATTTGGGTTACTTTCATCATGTATAAATGCCGTGGCGACACACCCGTGTATTTGAGATTTAAACGTGGTGTTGACCGATGCTGCCTTTTTGGGTGAGCAGGTACTCATCGATCTGTTCACCAAATATAACACACCCATCCCCTCCAGTGCAGCAGTTGAACGCCTGTTCTCGATGGGAAAGGACATTTTGAGGGCCAAGAGAGCCAGCTTGTCTGACACCAATTTTGAAGTGTTGATTTTTATGAGAGGCAACCAGCATCACATGGAGGAGATGAGCACAGAAGAACAGTCAGAGTAGCCTGAAGTTGAGGAAGGGCAGGGAATAAAACTGTTACACTAAGTGACTAAAAACATTTTTTTTTCTACAAGCCCAAAACCAGAAAAGTTGGCACGTTGTGGAAATCGCAAATAAAAACAGAATACAATGACTTGCAAATCTTTTTCAACCTATATTCAATTGAACACACTGCAAAGACCACATACTTAACGTTCGAACTGGTAAACTTTGTTATTTTTTGCAATTATTAGCTCATTTGGAATTTGATGCCTGCAACATGTTTCAAAAAAGCTGGCACAAGTGACAAAGAAGACAGAGAAATTTGAGGAATGCTCATCAAACACTTATTTGGAATATCCCACAGGTGAACATGCAAATTGGGAACAGGTGGGTGCCATGATTGGGTATAAAAGCAGCTTCCTTGACATGCTCAGTCATCCACATAGAAGGATGGGGCGAGGGTCACCACTCTGTGAACAAATGCGTGGGCAAATTGTCGAACAGTTCAAGAACAACTTTTCTCAACGAGCTATTGCAAGGAATTTAGGAATTTCACCATCTACGGTCCGTAATATCATCAAAAGGTTCAGAGAATCTGGAGAAATCACTACACGTAAGGGGCAAGGCCGAAAACCAACATTGAATGCCCGTGACCTTCGATCCCTCAGGCGGTACTGCATCAAAAACCGACATCAGTGTGTAAAAGATATCACCACATGGGCTCAGGAATACTTCAGAAAACCACTGTCAGTAACTACAGTTCGTCGCTACATCTGTAAGTGCAAGTTAAAGCTCTACTATGCAAAGCAAAAGCCATTCATCAACAAGATCCAGAAACGCCGCCGGCTTTGCTGGGCCCGAGCTCATCTGAGATGGACTGATGCAAAGTGGAAAAGTGTTCTGTGGTCTGATGAGTCCACATTTCAAATTGTCTTTGGAAACTGTGGACGTCGTGTCTTACGGACCAAAGAGGAAAAGAACCATCAGGACTGTTATAGGCGCAAAGTTCAAAAGCCAGCATCTGTGATGGTATGGGGGTGCATTAGTGCCCAAGGCATGGGTAACTTACACATCTGTGAAGGCACCATTAATGCTGAAAGGTACATACAGGTTTTGGAGCAACATATGCTGCCATCCAAGCGACGTCTTTTTCATGGACGCCCCAGCTTATTTCAGCAAGACAATGCCAAGCCACATTCTGCACGTGTTACAACAGCGTGGCTTCGTAGCAAAAGAGTGCGGGTCCTCCCCTGGCCTGCCTGCAGTCCAGACCTGTCCCCCATTGAAAATGTGTGGCGCATTATGAAACGTAAAATACGACAACGGAGACCCCGGACTGTTGAACAACTTAAGCTGTACATCAAGCAAGAATGGGGAAGAATTCCACCTGAAAAGCTTCAAAAATTGGTCTCCTCAGTTCCCAAACGTTTACTGAGTGTTGTTAAAAGGAAAGGCGATGTAACACAGTGGTAAATATGTCCCTGTGCCAACTTTTTTGCAATGTGTTGCTGCCATTGAATTCTAAGTTAATGGTTATTTGCAAAACAAAATAAAGTTTCTCCGTTCGAACATTAAATATATTGTCTTTGCATTCTATTCAGTTGAATATGGGTTGAAAAAGATTTGCAAGTCATTGTATTCTGTTTTTATTTGCGATTTGCACAACGTGCCAACTTTTCTGGTTTTGGGCTTGTATTTCTCATGTTTTATAATCAAAAAAGGCGTTCAATACAAGATCAACTGGACTTTATTTGTTGCAGAAAACGTTTCACCCTTTATCCAAAAGGCTTTTTCAATCCAGAATGGCAGCTGTGAGACTGAGAAGAAGTTTTATACTAATAAAACGCATAAAACTTCAGTCTCACAGCTGCCATTCTGAACGTTTTCTGCAACAAATAAAGTCCAGTTGATCTTGTATTGAACGCCTTTTTTGATTTTATCATGTCCTGGACGACTGAGAATTTTCACCAGCTTATGTTTTATAGGCATTTTGTTGTGTATATACTTTTTATATTTTTATATATTTGTTTAATCACATTGTGTTTATTTACTCATGGCCACCACAATTTTTGAGTAGATGTGTTTTTTCAGTAATACAGTAAAATAGTGTCTGGAAATGTTTTTTTATTTCTTCTTTATTTCTTTCCAAAGAAAATCAAGGTTTTCATGCATGCACATGACATGTGCACAGAAATTAACAAGCACAAATTCACAGCTTTTTCATTTTGTGGCTTAAAAATAAATCATTAAATAATAAACAATAAACTTTATTTGTATAGCACCTTCCTACAATGCCTTGCATTGACCAAGGTGCTTAACAGGACAGAAAATATAAAAACCGGTACAATAAATCGGTGAATGAATGGAAACAAATAAAAATGCTACATACTATACCAAATTTATAAAAGTTACACACTGAAAGCTTTTTTGAACATCATAAATGATTGGAGTCAGAGGCAGAAATTATTTAAAAAATAAAATAAAAATATGTCAGCTTGAGCTTCCTTCCAAACCAATGAGTTCAAAATTAAATAAAAAAATAAGAGGTTGGTTGAATGAATGAAGATAAATTATTTAAAGCTCTTATCTTATGCTGATAAAGACAGACATCTAGTGGTCAAATGGAGCAACACAGTATGTGAAGTTTTGGTTCCTCCTTGCATTGCTTTCGTCATCTGTATACCCATAATGCATTGCAGGGCACTTCAGTTTTCCAGAAAACAGTTAAAAATAAGTTTATCGATGCATTTTTAATGAAAAATCTACAATAAACAAACAAAAAAAGGACAAAGAAGCAGTCGAAAAGCATTCCACACATTAAACAACTTTTAAAATTTTGGACCCTGAGTGAAAGTTGTATTTTAATAGATGACACCCGGAGCGAATCGCTGTTAAAAGGTAGGGTAAGGTGAGGTGTATATTAGTTTATACGCCTGTAGTTGGCAGTGTGGTGCAGATATTGCATAACGCTGCCGGCTACAAATTGTTGAATATAAATAGCGGATTAGATTAGCTTCCCCTAATTTTGATAAGGCCTTTGTGCATTTGAAATTGTGGACCTAAAAAAATTAATAAGCGTTTTAGAAATTGTGGAACTAATTTTTTAATTAGCGGTGCCCACCTTTGGTCTGTACTGATTAAAAATCGGGCTGCTGCGTTCAGGACCAGTTGTATGGTAGTTGTGCAATGGTGGTCTGACACCAAACAGGAGTGAATTGCAGTAATAAAGCCTAGATGTAAAAAAAAAAAAAGGCAGTTTTGCCCATCCCTATATAAAACTAAAGCTTTTTTTTTAAAGGGCAATTTATTTTTCAGACTTCATAATCTGTACTGTTTTGGTTGAATGTACTTTTTATTTCCTTTTTTTTATTTAGTTTTTATTCAAGTGCACTTTTTGTTATTGGAGACTGAGAGTCCATTTTATTTTTGGTTGTTTTGTTTATTTTCCAGTTCCAGTGTTGTGTTATTTTGAAATTAAAGTTTATTGATCTTTGAGAGGATGTACTTGCATTATTATGTCATTATCATTACATTAGTTTAAAACGGTCTCCAAACAATTATTGTTTATCGCAATAATTTCTGAGACAATTAATCGCCCAACAAAATTTGTTATCGTGACAGGCCTAGCTAACAGACTAATTTAACCCCCACCACACACAAACACCTCTATACATATACCATATTTTCCGTGTTTGAACCCCAAGCCCCCAGAGCCCACCCCAAACCCACCCAGCACAGCCAGGCCACTGACCGGTGACCCATGACCGCCGCCACAGACCACCCGAGGGCCCGCATGCATACGGCTGTAGCAAATCATAGAGATAGGCGGGGGCGAGACTGTTCAGCGATTGGGGTCCATGTTTGTCAAATGAAGTGAAAAAAAAATCCATAAATATGTTGCTTTGAACATTGATGGGTGCCCCCAAAAAAGGAGATGACTAAGCCACGGGAGAAAATCCAAACGTCTAATTCAGAGGTGTCCAATCCTGGTTCTTGATGTTCCTCTGCTCCAACACCTGATTTGAATCAAGAGATGATTAACAAGCCGCTGCAGATCATGAAGAGGTGATGAAGTCACTGAATCAGGTGTGTTGGAGCAGAGAAACGAGTAAAACATGCAGGATAGAGGCCTTCGGCGATCAGGACTGGACACATCTCGTCCAAGTCTTCTTGTACAAACTGCTAATACAAGAGGTATCTGTGTTTCCTACCCAGTGTCAGACAAGTGCACACACACACACATAGACACAGCTACATTCAATCTGCTGTCTATCACTAAAGTATGGTGAGGAACTGACTGTGGTGAAGCGCTGATAGCAAACAGACATAGATGAGGTTTTAATTTTATAAAAGTTGATGGTCATAAATGGCGTGAGAAAGGCAGGTGGTGCAGAACATCCCGAGTATGATTTGTGACAAAGCAGGCAGTCCTGTTCAACAATCTGAACGAACATCTGACAACAACAGTGAATGCTACACCACCAGGAAATTAAAAAAAGAAAATGCTCTTTAGTATTTCTGCCAGAGGGTACATTTGGTTTAAATAAAAAACCTGCAACAGATAGTATGTTGTTTGTACGATACTGATGCACATTGCTAACTTTAACAGTCAGGGTGGGAGGGGAGCAATTACATCCATAAAATATCTTTGGCAGGACTGTTTCTGCAAAATGTGTTTGATGAATAATACAGTGAAGCCCATTGGTATCTGGAAAAATGCTAAATACATAGAATAAAAATAAAGGTCAAAGTTTCTTTATTATCATTAGCATCTCATGTGGTACATGTGGTGGAACGAACTTGTGCACACAGGGTCCCAGCTACATCCAATAAAAGTATAAAATGTCAAAGAAAAACAGTAATAAGATCTAAAATATGAACAAAGAAAAACACTAAACTAAGAATACACTAAGCACTAGTAGTACAAAAACAATATACTAAACAACAGCAGCGCAAGCATGAGTCTGTGTGAGCCGATGAGCATGAACACAGCAGCATGAAATAGATCAGCAGCATGAAATAGATCAGCAGCATGGATAGTCAGCAGCACATATCAACAATCAAGTGGCATTAGTCATTTTGATTTTTTTCACAGTGATTATCTTGACTAGGGATTCATGTGTCTAACAGCCTCAGGGTAGAAGCTGTTCCTCAGTCTAGTGGTTCTACACTTAATGCTCCTCAACCTCCTTCTGGAGGGGAACGGGGTAAAAAGTGTGTGTGCTGGGTGAGTGGGGTCCTTCATGATGCAGGTGGCCCTCTTCCTGCATCTGGAGGTGTCAATAGCTGTGTTTCCATCCATTTTCATTTCGATTTTTGAGCTAATTTTTGAAATCTCGCAAATATGTAAATACAAATTAATGCGAAGCAGAAGTGTTTCCATCTACTGACTTGTAGCGCATCTACCAAGCCACGCACAGCGTCATTACGTCAGACGTCAGCACTGCGCATGTCTACAGTAAACAGGAAGTAGCGGTTGAAAACAGAACCCGGCCACACATCTCGTCAAAATGGAGAGAATATTTCAGGTACGTGTTGCTATCGGGCAAGTTGTATTTATTCTGTCATGCCAACTAGTTTTAGCGATGTTACATGTTGTCCGGAGCGGAAACAGCTGATCAGTCACGTGACGTGAATGTTCGCTTCGGCAGCACGAGTCGGCAAATGTGTTTCCATCTGTCGTTTTGCGCATCTGCTCGGTTTCGAAGATCCCAAAAACCACCTCAAGCGAGCGTATAAACTTTTTGGCGAATTTCAGGAAGTAACTGCGCATTTTGCCGTTTCCATTAAGCTTTTCTGCTGCGATACTTCAAAATGCGCACCTAGAAACCTTGATGGAAACACGGCTAATGTCTGTGATAGTGGGGAGGCTGACTCAAACAGTCTTCTGTGCAGCCTTCACCACTCTCTGCAGAGCTTTCCTCTCTTCAACTGTGCAGCCTCCATGCCACACGTTGATGCTGGAGCATAGGATGCTCTCCACTGCACACCTGTAGAAGGAGGTGAGAACTGAGCTTCCCAGACCAGCTGTTAGTAAGTCCAAAATAAGGGGAGCAAAGGAAGCTGAAGTTGAAGCTGGAACCAACCACACAAGTCAAAACTTCACTGCACCTGAACTTCTTCTCAAAAAGTACTTCCATATCACTTTTACTCACGGACTCCTGCGAGAGAAAGACAAACCCGACTCAGGAATGGATAAAAGCATACAAAGTCTAAACTGCTGATGTTCAAATTTACAAACCGGATTCCAAAAAAGTTGGGACACTAAACAAATTGTGAATAAAAACTGAATGCAATGATGTGGAGGTGCCAACATCTAATATTTTTTTCAGAATAGAACACAAATCACAGATCAAAAGTTTAAACTGAGAGAATGTATCATTTTAAGGGAAAAATATGTTTCAAAATTTCATGGCATCAACAAATCCCAAAAAAGTTGGGACAAGTCCATTTTTACCACTGTGTGGCATCCCCCCTTCTTCTTACAACACTCAACAGACGTCTGGGGACAGAGGAGACCAGTTTCTCAAGTTTAGAAATAGGAATGCTCTCCCATTCATGTCTAATACAGGCCTCTAACTGTTCAATCGTCTTGGGCCTTCTTTGTCGCACCTTCCTCTTTATGATGCGCCAAATGTTCTCTATAGGTGAAAGATCTGGACTGCAGGCTGGACATTTCAGTACCCGGATCCTTCTCCTACGTAGCCATGATGTTGTGATTGCTGCAGAATGTGGTCTGGCATTATCTTGTTGAAAAATGCAGGGTCTTCCCTGAAAGAGATGACGTCTAGATGGAGCATATGTTGTTCTAGAACCTGAACATAGTTCTCTGCATTAATGGTGCCTTTCCAGACATGCAAGCTGCCCATGCCACAAGCGCTCATGCAACCCCATACCATCAGTGATGCAGGCTTCTGAACGGAGCGTTGATAACAACTTGGGCTATCCTTGTCCTCTCTGGTCCGGATGACATGGCGTCCCAGTGTTCCATAAAGAACTTCAAATCGTGACTCATCTGACCACAGAACAGTCTTCCATTTTGCCACACTCCATTTTAAATGACCCCTGGCCCAGTGCAAACGTCTGAGCTTGTGGAGCTTGCTTAGAAATGGCTTCCTGTTACGCCCCGAGGGGTCAAGTAACAAATTGAGGGACACGAGACCAGAAAAGAGGGTTAAAAGAAAAAGTTTATTTTAGGCTCAGCTGCGCCGCCTCCAGCAGTCCTAAAAACAAACAGAAACAAAGTCAGTCCAAACCCTCAGCTTCCCCCGTGTCCCTCTCAAAGTACTAAACTGAACACCACTAAACACCTCATCCCTCTGACCTGACTGAAATGACATCCCCATGGGGATGTGACACTTCCTCTTTGCACTGTAGAGTTTCAGCTGGCAACGGCGGATGACACGGTGGATTGTGTTCACTGACGATGCTTTCTGGAAGTATTCCTGAGCCCATTCTGTTATTTCCTTGACAGTGGCATTCCTGTTTGAGGTGCAGTGACGTTTAAGGGCCCGGAGATCACGAGCATCCAGTAGAGTTTTACGGCCTTGACCCTTACGCACAGCGATTGTTCCAGATTCTCTGAATCTTTTGATGATGTTATGCACGGTTGATGATGATAACTTAAAAGTCTTTGCTATTTTACGCTGGGTAACACCATTCTGGTATTGCTGCACTATCTTTCTGCACAACAATGGTGGAATTGGTGATCCTCTTACCATCTTGGCTTCTGAGAGACACTGACACTCTGAGAAGCTCTTTTTATACCCAATCATGTTGTCAATTGACCTAATTTGTGTTAATTGGTCTTCCAGCTGTTCATTATATGCTCAATTTCTTTTCCAGCCACTTATTGCTACTTGTCCCAACTTGTTGGGGATTTGTTGACACTGTGAAATTTTGAATCAACATATTTTTCCTTTAAAATGTTACATTTACTCAGATTAAACTTTTGATCTGTCATCTATGTTCTATTACGAATAAAATATTGACATTTGCCAACTCCACATCATTGCATTCAGTTTTTATTCACAATTTGTTTAGTGTCCCAACTTTTTGGAATCCGGTTTGTACTAGTTATGGTTTGATAATTATTATCCATGAATGGACAGGCTATGTCATATCGCACAAAACCTAGGTTCATCTAAAATAAAGTCATGCTTCACAGGCAGCAGCAACACAAAATGATACATATACCGGTAGGATTTAGCAAGAGAGACTGAGACTGTGTGTGTGAGCGTGC
>JBBPBX010019626.1:19700-44279 GCA_038048925.1 Garcialebias charrua | reverse complement strand
GGGTTAGCTAGCTAGCTAGCCCGCGCTAACACTGGACTGCTAGCCCCCTACATGCGTTCCGCTCCGGTCCGACCTCCGCAGCAAATACGCACTCATTTTAATCAATGAGACTGTTACTGGCTCCGCACGGCGACTGTGTAGCTAGCTCGGACGGTAGCTTGCAGTCCGAGCTAGCTAGCTAGCTAGCTCGAAAAAATCGGCTCGAAATATACAGCTCGAAAATATCGGCACAGCTAGTAAGCCGTTGGTAAATTCTGCTGTTGACTGTACGCCCCAAAATAATCGTTCAAAGTTTGTCACGGGTTTATTAACTAATGTGTTGGTAAATTCTGCTGTTGACTGTACGCCCCAAAATAATCGTTCAAAGTTTGTCACGGGTTTATTAACTAATGTGATTTACAAAACTTTACTTACTGTTGTGCTGAGCCCGCGCAAAGAAGATTACGAATTACTTCACGCATGCGCACACCGTTCTTCTTCTTCTTCTTCTTCTTCTTCTTCTTCTTCATGGGGTTTAATGGCGGTTGGCAAAACACTTTAGGTGTGCATTACCGCCACCACTGGTATGGAGTGTGGTTCTTCATGGGATAATTCTATGTGTACGCCTGATTAAACTATATGTATTTCAAATTCTATTAAACAACTTTGTTTTCTTAAAATATCTAATTATAATTTGGATATGTTTACTCTCTAAGTTATGTTGTAGTGCAGCTATTATGTTAAACTTTTCTTTTATCTCTTCAAATTCTCTCTTCATATATTTACGGTCTTGATCATAGTTTTGACATTCCTGTAGAACATGTTGCAATGTTTCATCTTGTCCACAGTGCTCACATTTGCCTGTATTGTGTTTCTTTATTTGAAATAATGAATAATTAAGTCCTGTGTGTTCAAATCTTAGTCTTGTTATTAATCTTTCCTCTTTTCTGCTCCTTCTTCCAGTTCGTGTTTCACCTACTGTCATTTTGATCCCATAAAACCATCTTCCTTTACTTTCTTCATCCCATCTTTTCTGCCATTCTTTCTTCAGTCTTTGTTTAATGATACTTTTTGCCTCTGATTTACTTGTTTTTACTGTGAAGTTGATCTGAGTTTGAGTTGCCTTCTTTGCCATCTTATCTGCTGTCTCATTTCCTTTTATCCCAATGTGTGCTGGTACCCATAAAAATGTTATTGTTAATCCCATTCTTTGTGTACTAAATAACTAATAACTAAGGAGTGCCAGTGCCAAGGAGTGCGAAGGAGTGCCAAGGTGTGGGAAGGTGTGGGAAGATGTGGGAAGGAGTGCGAAGGAGTGCAAAGGTGTGGGAAGGTGTGGGAAGGAGTGCGAAGGATCCCTTTTTTACTATATTTTTTCCCCTTGTCCCAAACGTAGAAAAATATGTTTATGGTAAATGGAGCTTATTTATATAGCGTTTTCCAGCCCCCTATGAGGGGCCCCAAAGCTCTTTACAATACCAACCATCCACCCATTCATACACACATTCATACACCGGTAGCGGCAGACCCATGCAAGGCGCCATCCAGTCCTACCGGGAGCAACTCGGGGTTAAGTGTCTTGCCCGGGGACACAACGACACATGGTGTGGGGAACCAGGATTCGAACCTCCAACCTTCCGATCGGGGACGACTGCCATTACCACTACGCCACGGCCGCCCCACGGCCGCTTAATCTGTCCTAACCACATATTTATTTTATTAAAATCAATTATATGTTAAATTATATGTTAAAATAAATATGTGAAATGAACCTGCATTATTTGTCTATTTAATATAAACTGCACAGTAGGTATGTTTATGTAGTATTCAGCCTTGGAAAAAAATACAATGTAGAAAATGTTAATGAACTATTGGTTTAAAGAAATTGTATTAGGACAATGGAGTCTGTTCAAAGTTAAACAGAACCTGTATAAAAAATAGAATGATTAATACTTTGAGTGGGCATGCTGATCAAAGAAACAGATTTGTCTTAATTCAAGTTAGTTTGTTATCTTGAAACAAGATTTTTCACATTTTACAAACCTCACGACAACTGCAAATGTTAATGAAATGTCAAAAAAGCTTGTTTCAAATAAGAAATGACTCAAAACAAGATATTTTCAAGACTTTTTGCCTTATCAAGATTTTCAAGATGCATTGTCTCAAAACAAGTTGTTATGTCTTACTTAGAAATATGTTTTTGACTTATATTAAGTGTGATAAGAGGTTTTGACTTGAAATTAGAAAATTAGACTTGGTAATATTTTACATTTTTGCAGTGTAATATCCCACTCTCTCCATCTGTTTGCTTATTGGGTATCTTTGAAGATGTTATACTACAAAAAAATACATCCTATATGCTTTTCACTGCCTTATGCATCGCAAAGAAAACCATACTCGTAAATTGGAAAAATAAAAATAATCTTAGCATTAATCAGTATAAAAATCTTCTGTTAGATCATATTAGTCTTGAAACAGCATCTGCCGACACATTGGATCAACCTATTTGGCATTCTTTGATCGGCTCCGTTACGTAGTGAGGGTGGGGGGTCTGGGATGTGGCCTTGTGGGGCATTGGGACTGGAGGGGGGGGGGTTTGGGGCGGGGGGTTGGGGCTGCTTGGGCGGGGAGGACCCTGTCTTCGACCTGGGGAGGACCGGGGGGGTTCTGGGGGATATCTGCTAGGGGCGGCATGCGGGCCCTCGGGTGGTCGGTGGCGGCAGTCATGGGTCGCCGGTCGGTGACCCGGCTGTGCTGGGGTGGTTTCGGGGCGGGCGCCGGGGGCTTGGGACTCTGGGGACGTGTCGTCCCCGGGCTTGGGCCTGGTGGGGATCGGGGGTCGTGGGCTCTGGTGGGCGGGTCGCCGGGCATGGGTTGACTGGCGCTCTGGTGCCCGGCTCTGGCCGGGGGCCCTCGGCTCGCTGGTGGGTTGGGGGTTCATATGCTGGGGGGTGGGTGTCTGGGGGCGTGACTGGTGGCCAATGGGAGGGGGCGGGCAAACCCAGCCTGGGTGTCTAATGTGTTATGTGTTCTGAAAGTTGTTAATATGAAGGGTGGGTGTAGTATTTCTTCTGGGGTGGGGATTAAGTGGATGTCCTTGATGATGGTCTTGGACTATGCTTGGCCGTTGTGCGGGCCCTGGTTGGGGCCTGTTCTTGGTGCTTCCTGGCTCTGTCGGCGGTTGGGCGGGCGCTCTTGGCCGTGTCGTCCATGTGGGATTTTGTGCCCTCTTGGACGGCGGGCTGACTGCGGTTCGCAGGGGTCACGGCGGCCCTGGTGGGTGTGGGCTGTTGGTTCTGCTGTTGGCGGCCCTCGGGGCCGTGTCCCTCTCTGGTCTTGGCTCAATGGCCTGGCGGTCGGAGAGGTGTTTCTTTTTCCTCGCTCCTTGGGTGGACCTTGGCGAGCTGGGGGGGTACGCAGGGTCAGCGGGGGAGCTGACTCGCTGTGGGAGCACTGTTCCTGCAGATATTTTTCTCCCCATCCCTCAACACGCACCTCCGCCCTCTTCATCTTAAATTAATACATGTAGGGAATTTGAGTCTCGGGTGTGCTGCAATGGTTCTACATCTCTGTTGTTCAGAACACCTGGGACTCAATTTTATATACACTTTAGACATTCATTCATAAACTTCTTCATAAAAGTCACATATAGGGAATGGATTGAGCACTATGGCTATGGGTGGCGGGATGACACCAATCTCACCCCCATGCCTATGCTCACTCAACATTATGCATTTAGACAATTAGGGCTTGGGTTAGAGTTGGAGTGGAGGGGAAACTGGTACAATGCCAGCCTTTGCTCCTTCTCTTTCCTTTTTAAGTACACTTTAGAACAACACTCACCAACAGTACATTTGGGGACGGGGGTGTGTGTATCGGGGTCTTGATTTGTTAATTTCAATTTTATTTATTTATGTATTTATTTATATATATATTATTTATTTATTTTTCTCTTACCCCCCTGGTTGCCTGGCGGACATTCTGGGGGTGGGCCGTCAGGGGTTGTGCTGGGGTGTGGGGGGGTTCGGGGCCTGCGGGTTTGCCGTGGGCGGGACTGGCAGTGCGCTCCCCCTGGGGCTGCTTGGGCTCGGGTGTCCTGTCCTGTCCTGTCGGCGGGGCGCGGGGTGGGCCGGATCTTGGATGTCTGCTACTCTCCACCCCAGAATGAATGGGCCTACCTCCTGGGTTTGGATGTGGGCTGCCCCATGTAGGGAGCAGGTACATGTCTTGGACCTGGGGGGTATAGAGTGTGCTTCGGGATTATGAATGGAGCGTGTCGTTATTGTTTGTCTTTCTATGACTGAGGGTGAGGATGAGGGTGGGTCTGAATGAGTGTGTCTGTGTATGAATGTTTAAGTGTCAGGCTGGGACTTGGACTGCCCCCTCTCTGATACTTCTGAGGCTACCTAGTGTCGCGCTCTTGCCACGTGGCCCCCTGGTGGGTGTTCCTCTGCCTGCGGGCGTGCTTGGGACCCTCACTATCTGGGGCTGGGCGCTTGGGCGTTGGTCGGCTCGGCCTGGTGGCTGCCTGGTGGGGCTCGGGTCCTCTGGTCCTGTCGGGTCTGGGCCTGAGGGGTGGGCGTCCCCGGTGCCCGAGCATCGGTGACCGGCCCTGGGGCTACGTCGGTGCAGCGGGCTCTGGCGGGGGCCTGTGTATTTGTCGCTGTTGACCCCGGGGGGTCATTGTGTGTGGTCCCTGGTGGGGTTCGTCCGGTTCTTCCCCTTGGTCGGATCTGGGGAGTGGACGAGTGGCTCGTCCTGTTCGGGTGGTCCTGGGGACTCTGGGCTCGGGGTCCTTCCTGGGGTCTTGGGCTTTGATCGCCCTTTCGTCTGTCTCGGGCTTTGGGGGGACAGATCTCTGATGCTTCACAATCGCTACTAAATGTTCTATTGGAGGAACCTTATTCACTTATGCATGCTCACAACCACACACAAATGGATGTAGGGATGTATATGTAGATATATGTAGATGGGTATATAAATGAATATAAATATATATGTATATATACTGTCTATATATTTGTAGGTATGGGTATGTTTATATATAGAAATCTAATGCAAGGTCATGAATATTATCAGTCTTTATGCTTGTATGTTTCGTTGCTGTGTTCTGTCATGTGCTTTGCAGGATTGTGGACGGAGGTTTGGTGTGTTCGCCTTGTGCTCTTTTTGTGGATAATTGTTGTTTTGTTGTCTCACTTTCTCTTTTCTTTCTTTCTCTATAAAAAATAAAAAAAATAAAAAAAAATAAAAAAATTTTTTTTTAAAATAATAAAATAAAAATACATATTGGAGTGAGAGGATGGCTATAAGGTGTGAAGGGAGGCCATCTATAAATGGAAAAATAAAAATAAAATAAAAAATAAAATAAATAAATAGCTGTGGTGGCCATCTTGATTTGTACTGATTCATTAAGTAAATCAGTTGTAGATTTTCAGCCAGTGACTATTTTCTGAGAGTTTCATTAGTTTGTTAGCAGAAAAACAAACACGAGCGAAAAAAAAAGACAGAAAAGGCTGAAAGACGCTGAAAGGCAGAAAATGTAATGGATAAAAGAGGCTAAATTAAAAATAATTTTTTTTGGAGCAAGACTGGATTCTAATTGTGTTTATTGGTCATTTTTCTAAACTTCTGATTGTTGCTTTTCAACATAAATAAAGCAAACATAAATAATTTTTCATACTACGAGAACTCTGAAGTCGTAACATCTTAAATGTTTTCATCATTTTGTTAATCCCTTCGATAAGAAGCCCTGATGCAGCTTCATGGAAAACAGCTTTTCTCTTCCTCAGCAGTCCCCTCAGTGTGGAGTTCAGCTGCTGGTGTGAGCTGTCAGAGCGATAATCCCTCTTTACTTTGAAGACAAGGATTTCCTCGAGTATGTGAGAAAAATCTGTAAACTGTTTTCTTTTTCTTTTGAAGCAGAAATTAAAATGCGAGTCGTGAGGTGAGTTGGTTTGGCACGTGAACAGATTGGGATGCTGCTTTTCCAATTTCAATGCCACAGCTGCATCTGGAGGCAGATGTTAGAATGTGACAGCGTGGAAACCCCCATTGGTTTCTTCTTAGGTGTGACTCTGAGAAGTAACAGAGTGCTTTAGTTTGTACCTCAGCAGGCTTTTGTTAGTCCAGTGCAGGGAGGGATGAAGGATTCTCAAGAAGACAGACAGTAATCCACCTCCTTCTGACGTGCAGAATCCTCTGGGAGACTCTATCGGGTGTCCCATCACATGAGAGCCTCCAAACTTTAAAATGCTTTAATGCTTTTTCTCTCTCTGTAGCTGAGAAAAACAAAGAGGCAAATATTTTACCGTAATCTTGTGCAATGACCTCAGTAAGCATCCATTTGACTTTTGCAAAACCTCAGCCCTCGCTTCTTCCTGTCTTTTTTACCAAATCAATCCATCCTAATCACACGGTGAAACAACCACAACTATTTTTTTAAAAGTTTGATACATATTTAAGCTGTAGCTGAAGCCATAGTTTCCCCTTCAAATTCTCCACGTCATTTTATGTGAGAGAAGCAGAGTTGTGCCCATCGGCAAGACAGATGATAGGATCTTTGTGGATTTTTTTCAAGTGCAAACCCAGAGGAGCTTCAATCCTACCCTTCTTTTGCTTTTCTCAACCTCTCTGCAGCTCAGGGGTCTTTTGGGAGTGTATGTGCAAACGAGGGGGGGTTTCCTTGTAAGATGGTGGGAATTTGCACCATTTAAAATGGAAGAACACAATTATAGAATATTGTATGTGCAGAGTGAATGAACAGCAAAGAAAAAGTTACTGTAAACTTCTCCTAAATCTGCTTTAACTTCTGTAAAATGTGGAGCTCAGGATGTTTTGTAAATGGTGCATCAGGAATACATACATGGACATGTGTGTGCATGTGCAGGTCGATGAAGGCAATGCTCAGGAAACAGTCAGATCTGGTCTGTGGCTGGAGAAAACATTTGATCTGAGAAGCAGAGATGTTTAATCCCTTAAAAATGTGTTGGGTCACCTCATGTTTTATACACTGCTGCGGACTTCCATGTCCTCCATAAACCAACACAACTAAACTCATTCCAAAAGTGCATGCGCCTGTTCAGTAATTCATGAAATATTTAGCTAAAAGACAAACACAGACGTCTTTTATGGCAGTACAATAAAATAAAAATGGTCTATTGTCTGTATTAGAGCCCGAGGAGGACAGGGATATGTTTGCTCTTTTACTATTAACATTACTGGCGTAAAATTAAGAGTATACAGTAATGTTCCACTGCCTGCATATTTGTACAACACAATCACTCAAATAATGACTTTGACAGCATCACAATAAGTCAGTTTCAGCAGACACAACCACCTACCTGTGATGAAGTCACAGAGAAAAATTAAACCGAACTTTAGACTTTTAGGCCAAAAGACACCCTGCAACCATCCCACCTCAGAAATTTTGTCATGTTTATGCTGCAACACACTGGCATGAAATTGCGAGTGGTCACTTGTCTATAAGACACCTCTGCTGTGGTGGCGAATAAAGATCTAAATTCAGACAACTTTACTGACACCAACAGTGTTAACTATAGAACACATGTATGGCTATAGCCTACCTGCATTACGTCAACTGAACTCCAAAGTACTTGGAGTTTGATTTTAGTTTCTCACAATAATTTATACAAACTTGAACTTCACATCCTACTTTTCCTTTGTCTAATCATTTTTGAAGTGGTTCAGCAAGAATTCAGAAAAACAAAAAGGCGAGAAGTGAGGAGGCAGAGGATAGTGGGCAAGCAGGTGAGTTTTAGGTGGGCACTTTTGTCTTTCCAAAACTAACTCATGTTCCCTGAAGGAAGGGAACGAAGGTGCAACATAATTGCTATGTGAAATTGCACCCCGCGCGATTACCTGAAGGAATACATTCACGCCTTTACGGCAGGGGAGTCAGCGTCATGGCAGGGGCGTCAGCGTCACGCCAGAGACCCCGCCCTCTGGGTATTTAAGGCGCCGACGCCCATCCAACGTCCTCCAAAATGCACTTCACGGAGCTTTCAGCATTGAAAGGGCCAGGTATGTTGCACCTCGTTCCCTTCCTTCAGGGAACATGAGTTATGGTGCATAACTTTCATTTCCCTTATCAGTCAGGTCTCTCGGTGCAACATAATTGCTATGGGAACGTAATTCATTCACGCCCTTGAAATGCTCAGTAAAATGCATGCTAGTGTGAACGTCCGCCTTTATTCAACAGGTCTCTCAAGGCTGCTTTCTACTGTGTGTTAGAAAGGACAGCCTGAGTGACGTCACCCGCAGTAACGTCCAAACTGTAATGCTTTGCAAACGTATTTGTTGAGCTCCAGTTCGCAGCCGCACAGATGTCTGCAACTGGTACACCCTTGAACAATGACCACGAGGTGGCCAAGCCCCGAGTGGAATGAGCACACACTCCAGAGGGCACCTGTTGACCTTTGCTACTGTACGCCTTTTTTATGGCCTCAGTCACCCAGTGTGAGAGGCGCTGCTTTGATAGGGCCTTTCCGGTAGCTGGTGCCGCAAAGCACACAAACAGTTGGTTTGTTTTCCTCCATTCAGCAGTTCTCTGCATGTAAGCACTTAAAGCCCTCACGGGACAGAGTGCCTTCAGCCTTTTCTGTTCCTGAGTGAGGACAGGAGCAGGAGGAAAAGAAGAGAGATCAAAGTCCAGACTTCTGGGGTTCAGAGTCAAGACATTGGGGATATACGCAGGATTAGGCCTTAGGGTGACCCTTGACCCGTCAGGGGCAAACCTGGTACACATTGGGTATACGGACAGAGCATGGGGGTCACCCACATGTTTCGACGAGCACAGAGCCAGTAGCAGAGCGGTCTTATAAGATAAAAGGTCTATCTTAATGTCGCTCAATGGTTCGAATGGGGGATCACAGAGAGCCCCCAAGACCAGACTAAGATCCCATCCAGGGGTCAAGATCATGCTGGGGGGGTCTCTTCCTTAGCACGCCTCTCATAAATCTTATTATGAGCGGGTGCGCGCCAGGTGTCCTGCTCCCCCAGCCCTCGTGACAGGCCGAAATTGCTGATAAAAACACCTTAATGGTTGAGAAAGAACGACCTTTCTCCAGCAGGTCTTGAAGAAAGGTGAGAAGCTGGGCCAAGTCACATGAATAAGAAATAATATTTCTTTCCATGCACCAAGCTTCAAAAATACGACATTCCCGGGCATAGAGAGACTGTGTTGACACAGCTCGGGCGTTTTGAATGGTATTTACCACGTTCTCAGGCAGGCCTGAGGCCACCAGTTTGTTCCTCTCAGCCATCAAGCTGAAATGTGCCACAGTTCTCAGCCTAAACGGCGAGACTGTTCTTTCTGGTGACGTGGCGGGTCCCTGGAGAGGAGCAGGTGGTGGAACCAGCTCCTCCTCAAGGGCCCTGATTTCTGTGGCCCCTTGAGGGCCAACCATGTTAGGGAGAGGGTCTTCTTGCAGATGTACCGCCACAACACTCTGATCGAGAGTGTTGGGAGGCAGAGGCAATCTGCTGTCATTATTGGGCAAAAGCGGAACAGAATGCCTGTTTTTCCTCTTTTTTGTTGGGAGTCATGGTCCGGAGGGGGTGCAAGTTTTGTATACGAGCAGACATCCTGACTCAAGCCCGTTTCCTGGTTGGGTCTGGCTCACTGGCCTCCGGCCTCATCAGTGCCCTGGAGCCTGATGAACCTCCAGGTAGCTGTGTTTCACCCAATGGGGGGGGTTGTCGTTTAAGAGCAGAACTGATTCAGTACAGCGAGCGCGGTCACACGCTGCAGGATCATTGCTTGAGCATGGCGTTTTGCCCACTGAGGATAAGGGGACAGCTTCAGCACAAGGATGTGAAGCTGTTCGAGATAGTCCTTTGTGTTGAGCAGACTTTAGTTTGGCTGGTGACAGAAAGTCCAGTCCCCTTCGATTAAAGGGAAGAGGAGTCTGATTTAGCCCTGGTGCCATTTCTGTTCTGCATTGAGTGTTTACACATACTGCAGTGTCCTCACCACTTCCTTTGTGAATGTGTGATACTGGTTGTGGCCTGTAGGCTTCTGTCGTGACTAGGGTTGTACATCTCTGTGTGACAGACGATTCGATTCACATCTAGATACAAAGGTTACGATTCGATTCAAAAACGATTTATTTTAAAAATGGAACGATTCAATTCGATTCGATGCAGTGTAAAAGCGATTCGGTTCGATTCGATTAAACTTCAAATAATTCTACGTTTTAACATTTGTTGATGTACCGGTAGACAAATATTTCATTATGAAAGAAAAAGGACCACTTCTATAAATGTGACATTCTTAGAGCATTTTTAAATTTGTAAAAGTCCACATATATCATATCTAAAAGGGTGCTGTAAAGCACTGGTAAAAATAAAGTAAAAAGCCAAACAAAATAATCACATGTTAAATGTGTTTATTTTTAAACATGGACCTAAAAAGACCAGCTAAAAGAAAATTTCCTACAGAAAATACAGAAAAAATATAAAAGGCACAAATGGTTACAGCAGCATGTAATAAAATAAAAATCACTAGGAAAAAAAAACAGGAATAAGCTAAGCACAAAGCTCCTGTGCAATAACCGCTGTGCAATAACCCGCTGTGCAATAACCTGTCACACAACCTGTAGTTTGGTAGTTATGTGCAATATAGATCATGTGCATTTTAGCTTATATTTCATTACTACCTTGAAATAGTTATTCACACAAATTCATCCTGCTTCACCGTTAAAATTCTACCATGTTGTTTACTATTTTTCTCTTCAGAAACTTTGTAAATATTATAATTACTGTTTCACTTTTTGGTAGTTTATTTTGTACCCTTATTGCATGCTTTAGTATTTCCTGTTTGCTTGTTGTGTGTTTTTTAGCAAGTCAAAATCGTTTTTTCTCATCCTGAGCATTTCATTGTACTAAGTTAACCCTGTGTTAACCTGCATATGACAAATAAACACTTGAACTTGAACTTAATAATACAAAACATAATGCAAGAACAGTACGCCTAACAACAGCAGCACGAACATGATTCTACTTTTGATCTTAGCTGATACTGTTATTGATTTTAATTGTTTTATTATTTGTTTTATTGACATTTAATTCTGTTGCACCTTGTAGCACTTTAAGATTTTCATTAATGAAAAGTGCGTTATAAATTGAATTCATTATTATTATTATTATTATTTGTGTGAGCAGGTGGGCACGGATTAATGTAAAAACATGCTCTCTTTACCTCTTGACTTCTTCACTGGCCTGGTCCCTCACAGATCTAGTTGCCATCCTCACTTCAAAGTCTCCCAACAGCTCGTCCAGCGCTGACATTTTCTTCTTTTTACAGGGTGGTTCATCATCTGAAATAGAAAACATGCACCATATATTACTGACTATGTTAGCCATGAAGTTTTTTTTTTACTGACTTTACCATTTTATGTAAAAATCTTCATCTGATGTTCAGAATTTATTTATGTAGGGACTCGTGTACATGTGTAAAAGATATATCATTATCATCATGATTATTATTGAACTCTTTCTGTGCATGCAGATTCTCTCATTATAGTGAATGTGTTTTATGCTGATACAATGACTGCAGCACAAGTTTAAGACAAAGTCAGCTCATTCTTGATCACAAGTTATAAAACACAAACCTGTATGCTCATCTTGGGTCTGGGGTGCATCATTGCAGACATCCAGATCTCCATTTGCAGGTTCAGTCTGACATGGATCAGTCTGCACTGGACCTCTCTGAACTGAATCCCCCGTTACCTAGAAATAAAACATGACATTACATTTAGTGTACAGTATGGTTAAATGCAGTGTAAACAATCAAAAAACAGTAGGCAGAATAAATCTAGTGACAGCAACAAAACACAGCAGACTGTAAGATGTATTTTGACAGTGTGCTGGGAGATTTACCTTGTGATGCAGGGATGTTGTTTTTGCTGATAGGCTTGTGAATGTCCTCTCTGCATCATGGCTACTGTTGTAGCTTTATGCTTCTTATTAATCTTGTATGGCTGTGGGTCATAGTCATGCAGCTTATATTATAGGTGAAGGCTGAGACAACGCAGTTTGGGTCCAACAACGTGTTTATTCTTCTGTGGAAGAGATCTTCAAGGCCTGTGTAGCTCGTGAACTATCACTGAGTTGCCCGTAAAATTTAGTTACCCGTCGCTTTGTGTGTGGCAGCTGCATGCTCCTGCTCGTTGTTGTGAGTCTTGAAAAGTTGTTGGTCGAGGTTTGTCGTGCTACCAGTGTACTTCGGAGGTGCGCTGCATAGCTTACAAATAGCGTGGCTTTTGTCGAGTTTTCCGTCCTTCTAGTAAAATCCGAAAACGTTCCACACTTTAGATTTTTGTCTGGCTGATGTGTTGAAAATCTTTTGCGGTGACTCGCTAGCGCGGCGGCTACTATTTACATCCGTGTTCATCGTCTTGGTGAGCTACGGCGCATGCGTGAGAATAGCTTTGCGGGCATTTCCAACTCTCGCGTTGTTTTAGAAACGCATTGTAAACCCAGCAAGTCTCGCGATACCCGGTCCGTGTCTCTTCAACCGGTTCATCTCTGAATTTGTGGCTGGTTGCTGTCGGTTCACGTGGCTGCTACCGATGCAACCACATCGCTAGCTTGTCAAACCGGATATCCGGTCGAATCGGTTAATCTATAACAAGCCTAATATATATATATATATAGTATATATATATATATATATATATATATATATATATGTATATATATATATATATATATATACTGTATATATATTACATTATTATTATTATTTATTTATTTATGGGAGATGCGTAGTAACGCAAAACGTCGTAACTCGAGACCGTCGTAAGTCGAGGACTACCTGTATCTTGGAGAAGGCTGATGAGCACAGACCAGTGGAAAGCCCACATCTCTGGCTCTTTTGGATCATCGAGAGCACCAGCAGAACTCAAGGCTGAAGAGAAAAACACCTGTGGCCTATATCTGAATCTGGCCTCCCCGTTCGGCCTTGAATAGGCCAACTTATCAAATTGCTCCTGGGGATGTGTAAACCAAGAAAGCTCTGCTCTATTCACACCCCCCGAGAACTTCTGTGAACGCTTCAGAGATGTAACACTTTAGCATCTTATCAGGACTATGGTGCTATCTGGAAGTGTTTCATGAACAAATCTCACCGTCTTGTCATCAAATGCATATGTAATGTGTCTATAAATGTGCTTCCTGGTAGATTTGTTTGATGTTTTAAACCATGTCCTGCCAAGGACAAGGTGTGAAGAAATCTTTTTTTAATCCAAATTATCCTCATGGTCTTATCTAAAGAATAAGGGGCTGTGCTCGGAGCTGCAGCCACGTGCACTCGGCGCATCTTTCGGACGACTGTACGGAATATAGTCACGCTGTATTTCACTGTGCCATGACAATAAAGTTTATTCTGATTTTGAAATGATGAGAGGAGCAGCATAAAGCAAGAGGTTAAAGCAAGAAAACAGGGTTTATGTTTGATTAATATTATAATAAATCAAGCATTTGCCTTTGCAAAAGCTTGTGATATCATCCGTATAGTGTGCAGCGCTTGATTTAAACGTCAAGTCTCTGCTGCTTGGAAAAATAAGCAGGGACAAAGCAGATATTATATCTGTCTCTTATATAACTGGGTTTATGTGTGTCTGTGTCAATATGACAAAATAAATACGACAGTAGAGATCTGATATTTTGTTAACAAAGTGCTACAGTTCACTGTAATGTCTGAGGTCACGATGTCATTACTTTCTAACCTGCTTCTTTAATTTTTGACTAAAATTAATTAATTTTATGTTAATACCACACAGTGGTGGAGAAAGTACTCAAACACTGTACTTAAGTAAAAGTACAAATAAACAGACAAAAGTGTACTCTAGTAAAAGTAGAAGTACCACATTAACGTGTTTACTTAAGTAAAAGTAAATAAGTACTTGCTTTTAAAAATACATAAAGTATTAAAGTAAAAGTACTTGCTGAATGCATTACCTAATGCAAAGGTCAACAGTAACAAGTGTGCCTACGTATGTATATTTTCTGTAATACGTTAAAAGTGTTGTTCCAGTTTAATGAACAATGTTGCAGATAATACAGTACATGTTTTTACAGTATTGTGTGACACAATTCACACTTGGACTTGTGAATCTGTACAGTAGAATTTCAGGAATGACCTGCAGAGTTAAATGCCATTAATTAAAATAAGAAAGAGGAATGATTTTACCTTTTAATTTTTTTATTTAACCCAAAACTAAACCAATGTATCATTTTAACTGCAGTAAACATGTTTAAGTAAAAGTTGTCTGTTTGAAAAAAGGAGCATTAGACACAACAAAGGAACATACTGATCATTTCAACTCCAGTTTGTCATCAACTCTACTTAAAATAACGTCTAGTCAACCTTGTAATGGGTCAATAGTGAATAATATTTTAACTCCCTGACACCATTTTCAAAACTTGGACCTGAGTGTCGAGTCATTTGGAGACATCTCTTTTCTCCTAATATCCCATGATCTGATACATTTTAATGTTGCAGCAAGAATTTATTGTTCAAGTTCAGAAGAAGTTGGTTTTCAAAGGTTTTTGAGTCCAGTCTGGCTCTTTTGGGAGAGAAAATCTGTCCCACTGAACTGAATAGTCTTTCAATAGTATTTCAATAATATTTCAATAGTTTTTCAATAAGGCCATGGGTGGTGCGTATCTTCTGGCTTAGTCTCCATGGTGGAATCCATTGTGGGTGTGTTAGCGATGATGTGGGTGCACCCAGCTAAATGACGTATATACTAGAGTATAGATCGTTGTCCCAGCTCTTCTTGAAAGCAGGTCTAACATTACCTGCCCGCTTTGCAGTGATTCAATGGACCAACTCCCCTCTCATCATTGGCTACTTTCAAACTAACGAACAAATAAATAAAAAAAGCAACATGAATGTAACTTGTAACTCAACGCATTATAGAAATGTAGTGTAGTAGAAAGTACAGATACTTCATGAAAAATGTAGAGCAGTAAACGTAAAAGTACCCACATTTAACTCTACATGTACTTACCAGTAAGTGAAGTACAGATACATGAAAAATGTACTCAAGTACAGTAACAAAGTATTTGTACTTAGTTACATCACACCACTGCCCAGCACACAGCTGACATAAACCCATTGAGTTTTTGCACTTTGTTGTTGCAGTCATCATTTTGAGACTGTCTGTTGCCAAGAAGAAGAAAACAACAACAGAGGTGGTCGTCATGTAACTCCTGGAATGTGTGGGTTTATTTGCCTGGAGCAGCAGCGTCAACAGAACATCTCTCTGTCTGCGACGTCCGCCCGAGGCCGAGTCCAGAGCCAAACGTCTCCTTCCTTTAAGCAGGCGGACGGTTCACGGTTGTTAGCTGTGGTTAACACACACACCTACACACAGAGGCAGTCACACACACGTCTCAGAGGGGAAAGATGAATGGGCCTCACACACCTCTGAGAGGTGGAGTGTGAGACAAAGCTTCCCTGTTCAGGAGGTTTGAACAGAAGCTGAGGATGAACTTGAGGCTTCGGCAGGTGTTTATTGACACATTTGTCAGGATTCGCACAGAAAAACTGCTAATTAGTTCTGAGAGCTAAAAATTAGAAGATTTAAAAAGAAAAATATGTGATTCTGAGCATGTTTACACTTTATCTTGAACAAAAGACGAAGCGGATAAAAGCTTGGATTCTCATCCAACGACAAAAATCCAAGAGGTCATGACACCTGGACCAAAAAAAAAAAAAAAACTATCACAAGAAAAAAAGCTAGAAAAAATTACACCCATCCATCAAATATATTGTTTTGTAAATTGAAAATTTTGAAATTCTATGAATTGGTTGATTATAGCATTTTAATATTTATGCATTACCTTCCAATATTCAAACTAAATTTGTTAAAAGAGAGAGTTGTTATTTTTTAAAGGGGATAGAAATGTTTGTGAAGCCATGGTTTCGAACTTGCTTGAAGGAAAGATGTACTTTAATCCAGGTAGGTTTATGGATTGATTTGGAGGATGACTTTAAAAATGTCAAATCTCTGAATATATTTAAGAGAAATATTAGTTTTTGAAGGTAAATGATCAAGTATAATTGAATCTAAAGAAACTGTTGTTTGAGTTGATGTGTTTTTTTCTTTTTAGTATTGCTTTTATTCTATATTTTATTTTGTTTACAATATTTTGAGGATAAAAGGAGCAGACATTATAAGATGTATTCTTCTTTTGCTACCTTTCATTTTGATTTTTGTATTATTTGTTTATTGTAGGGAAGTTTTTGTATTTTAAATTAAATAAATAAAGTTTTTTGGAAATTGGAAAATGTAACACTTTGTTATATTTATTCAATAAAATATGTTTATTTTGCAGACTGACTCCAAGAAGTTAATGGTAAATCATTAAACGGTAATCTAGCTCCTAAAGTATGTGTTGGGGATCAGTCTCAGCTACTACCACTCCAATTCTTAGCTCAAGTTCATCAAATTGACTGACTCACAATCATTTTAGTGCTTTTTAAGGTCAATTAGCTGTGGCAGCCATTTAGAATCTGACTGATTTTTAAAAAATCAATCAGTTACATGAAGATCCAATTAATATTATCTGCTAATCTGAATAAATGTTTCAGAGTCAGTTTCTTTATTTGGCATTTGCCCCACATGTGCTACATGTGGTGGAACAAAATGTTGTGCACAAGGTCGCAGTTGCATCCAACAATAAAATGTAAAAGAAAAACAGTAATAAGATCTAAGATATGAACTAAGAAAAACATCAACTAACAATACACTAAGCACGAATAGCATAAAAACAATACGCCAAACAGCAGCACAAATATAGTACAGTAGTTCATTGTAGTTCATGAGATTTGTTGCTAACAGACACACACATACATTACAAGGGCAATAACACAGGTCGCTTTTGTAAATGAGCCCACAAGGCTCAATGAGATTTACCTGAATAAATAAAGGTTGAATGAATGAATGAACATCATTGTCCTTTTCCCTTTGAACGTGGGCAGTAATACCTGAGATGACTGAATATAGAGGATTAGGATTAAAGATGGTGGGACAATACCTCAGCAGCTTGTTACAGACATATATAGTAATATCCTATCATAGCGGTCAAAAGTTTAGGTCAAAAATTCATATTAAAGTGTAAAAACTACACCAACCTGGATCTCAGCTAACAGTTTCGTGTCAAATGGGAACATTTTTTGATGCACGGAGACATTTCAACGCTCTGAATTATCTGTGAGGAATATCTCTCCCATGCAGGATGGAAGGAGGTCTGTCCTCTGCCAGTCTGGGCTGGATTTGGACACTTTGTGTTAATTCTGTCAGCAAACAGCAACATTTATGAAGCTGCTGCGCATAATAATCTTTGCTGTGGACTGCAAAAGTAACCCTGCTAAACCCTCATACAAGCTTATTTCAACCATGAAATACAGTATTGATCAGCACTGGCAGGTGAACATCTAAAATATGTAACGAGTTTCAGGATTTAACACAATATTTTATGATAACACCGCATCGTTTTATGTTTTAAATATTGTGCAAAGTGTTTCTGAGCTTTTAAATTCATGCAAAACTTCCTCTAACTTTACATTACAGCTTTGATAAATGTTATAAGTAAGACATATTCTGGTATTTGTGTGTTCTCAGTTTGTGACCTCTCCCTCTCTGTCTGTACGCTCCGTTTGATCTGCGTCCACACAGTCTGCAGAGAAATGAGGCGATGGAAAGGAAGTACACGGCTGCTGAGTGACCTCTGGCTCCATAACATGTCGTTTATCACCTGAACGACTGAGTCTGCGTGTGTGAAATGGCCTGAGAACGTCTCCTGGGTTTGTTTACACCTTTGTTGTTCATTCAGGTGCAGAAAGGATCCAGGTTGTCCCTTGGCTGGATGTTTGACGTCAAATGTGTTGACGGTTCTTTCTATTCAGCAGAAAATTATGAATATAAATAAAAATGTGGTGAAAGATTCTTGCTAATAAAATGAAATTATCTAAGCAGATGTTTTTGCGTTACGAGTGTAAATTGAGTATACAGTAGTCTTGATGCTATTGTTTTTTTTCCTTCTTCTCATTTTATATTATTTAGTTTTGATTCAAATCTGATTCAAAATTTCAGCATCAAAATACATTTGTGCTAGTGCTAATATTAAAATAGCAAAGTATAAATTGGATTTAGTTCAGTGTGGTATATTGTCTTGTTTTTCCTAAGGCTGAGCTTTGATTTATACACTGTTTTACTGGTGAATTTCAGGCAATTTAGCAACATTGTTAAGTAGATACTGTTCAGCTGTAGATTAGTAAGTTTAACTCTTCATATTTTGTCTTGCACTTGTTCATTTATGAGCACAAAATTCACAGTACACTGTGATGTGTAAATACTAAAAATATATATATATACAGTATATATAAAATAACAGATAGCCTGAACATCTGTTGATCACCCTGATGAAAATTTAATGTACTTAAGTATATTTTAAGTAGACTTAGTTTTCAAGAAATACATTAGAATATATTCTCTAGTTCGAAAATGTAATATAAATAGATTTATCTAAATATACTTCAAGTACATTGTTTAAAATATATTTTGTTACACTTTATGAAGTACTATTTTTTTGCAAAATATAAAATAAATTTCAATCAAATCAAATATATATATTTATAAAATATTAGACGTGTGTGACTGCCTTTGTGTGTAGGTGTGTGAAGCACAGCTAACAAACATGAACCGTCCGCCTGCTTAAAGGAAACGGAATTATAATAAATATAAATATACTGTATTTATTTATGTTTTCAAACCATACTTTAAAAATATATTACAAATATATGTACACTATCCAATACATTTCAGAAGTTAACTAAGTTTATATGTTACAATGTTCCAGCCAGGTAACATTTTCAAATACAAGCACATTTTTTAAACTTGGTTTTTAAAATCATTTTCCAAATAAATACATCTGACAAATTCTTTATGCATATATATATATATTTTTTCAACATTTAAGTTGGAAAACAAGTCTATCTTTTTGAACTAGAGTTTTGCACAGCTGTGTCAAATGTGCTCATCATCAAAGAAAATTGTTGTTTTTAACACATTCATCACTGGGACAACACTTTGCAGTAAACAAGGTGACCTGGTACTACAATATGACAAAAAAATTGATTTACTAATTTAAAAACATGAATGATTTAAATACAAAAATACGTAATAATAATAATAAAAAAAGTACCTGTGGATCAAACGCTTATTTATGTAGCTAACAATTAAGCCACACCTCTTTTGACATGTGACTGGTTGCTCTACGTGACGTCACATCCGCTGTCAAAATAAACATCCTGTCATGGAAGACGAATATTCTCAATTACTTGAAGATGCACACTCTAAGTTTAACGAGCGCAATTATAAAGAAGCGGAAAAGCTTTATACTAAGTTTATAACTTCCTGTTTACAGTCCAGGTATTATTTATTTCCCCTTAGGTAACGTTAGCTAACTTTTGATGCATTTCACTGCTTTTTTTGGGTACCGATCAAAATTAAAGACTTGCTAGCGGCTATTCTATTATTTAATGATTTCTCCTGTCGCAATTTAAGTGTTTATTAATAGAAACCCTTGTTTTAACTTTACTGTACTGTGTTTGTGCAGGGAGTGTGAAGCCGAGAGGTTGGCCACAGCTTTTAACAACCGCGGACAGATCAAATACTCCGGGTGGATTTTCACGAAGCTATGGAGGACTACACGTCCGCAATACAGGCTGACAACCAGTTTGCTGTCTCTTTCTACAACAGAGGACTCATCCTCTATAGATTAGGTAAGAGAGGGCTGACTAAAACGTGAAGGTATTGCCTCATAAATAGGCTAACTCAGCGTTTCTCAAATAGTGGGGCGCGCCCCCCTGGGGGGGCGCAGTGCGATGCCAGGGGGGGCCCGGGCTCTTGTGACCCAGTTTTGAATTTTCTTATTGCGCCGCGGAACTAAAATTCCTAGGCGTGTTTCAGCACGGCGCTATTATCTGTAGCACGCGTAGCATTAGCTTCTCGCTGCGTTGTCTTGTTTGGGAAAGTTATGGCTTCCTTGTTTAAAAAGACGAGCGCAAGTCCAAAGCTGTTGTTTCAGGACGTTGTTTCATGCAGACTGGTGCAGACATGCAGAGGCGCGGAGCGCTCCGCCACGAGAGAACAAACGAGATCTGCAGCTGCAACACGTTCTTTTTTTTCAACACGTCTTGTTAACGGACTTGAAACAACTTCATCCCAACGTGAACGTCTCTTCTAAAAGCAAGAAAAGCAGCTTGTTGCAAACACCGCTAACAGCAGCATTTAAACTTCCATGAGGTAAATCAGAACGGTCCAGATCACAGTCGCAGCTGTAGAAGTTTTAAAGCTCTGGGTTGATGTGCAGGCTTTAAAGTTGGTGAGCTCCGCCACAACATCCATCATGTCAACACTTCAGACTGTTTTGAAGCTCCGCTCCAGAACTGAAAGTAACAAAGTTCATCACTTTATGAAAAAAATAAAACTGATGTCAACAAGCCCTGGAGCTCTGATGATGATGATGACCGAGCGATTTAACCACCTCATAACAAACGTTCAAGAAGAGGTATTGTTGTCTTATTAATATTATCATCTATATAATTTTTTAATTTAAAGTTATAATCTTATTAACTCTTTCTTTTTTACCTCTTTGTGTTCTTCAGGGAAATCCACCACATCACCTCCAGTAGAAGTGTGTGACTGAACTCTGAACTTTTCCAGAGACACCCTGATGCATGCTGCTCAATAATCCAGGTAGAATAACCTAAAAAAGCTAAGTCTGGTCCTCTTCCAGGCACCTGTCCCACCTGGGGGAGCAGGTCCAAGAAGAAGTTGTGAGTAATGAGGACAAATTGCACTACTTTTACACTACCTTTTATATCTACACTACTGCTGATATATACTGTATATTCTTTTTACTAGCCTTATTGCATATGCCACTTTACCTCTGCACACCTGCTTCTGCAGGACTTGGTGGCTGCAGAAGAGGTCATGCAATCATGTGGATCATCTGTTCTGGAATAGGCACATCTAAAACATTCAGAGCAGGGAGACCTGAGGACTTGAATTGAGAATCACAATTTTATATACAAATTATACTACAGTGGACGTATAATAAACCTTTTTCTTTTTAACCCTCTTTTGGTATGTGCGAGGTTATTACAGCCACCGTATTTATAGTCGCAGCGGAGAGTAGGGGGGCGCGGACCAGATTCTTCTTCCTGTGGGGGGGCTTAACAGAAAATAATTGAGAAGCACTGCTGTACGAACCCTTCAAAATAAAAGTCTGAATTGTACAGTTATTTCCTTCACAAATGTACAGTATTTGTTTCTCCTTAAAATAAATGTGTACCACATAATCATCGCCAAACATACAAGTGAGTCTAAACAAATGCTTGTTTAAAGAAGACACATTAAGTAATGTGTTAGTTATTTTGGAAATGGTAGGCACCCTATCTCTTGCATGACAGACTTTTTTTTTTAATTATTTTTTTTAAATTTAAAGCTTCAGTATGTAACATTTTTTATAAACATATTTCTTCACTCTGCCACATCTCCTGACAGACTGATGTTAGCCAGGTAATCTCTGAAAAAAAAAATATATATATATATATATTGTCCCCTTGCTTCTCCAGGTGGTAAATAAGCATTTCTAAAAAGAAAAAGTGACCCGCCATTTTCCAGCCAATAAAAACAGAGTTTGTAACCAGCCAATAAAAACAGAGCTTGAATTTGAATCAGCCAATAAAAACAGAGCTTGAATTTGAATTTCAGCAGGGCCAGGGGGAGCAGAGCCATATATGGCTCTGAGGGGGAGGGATCAGAATGCTTTGCCTGTTGAAAAATTTTCTAAGTTTTGCACTCTACAGAAAGTTACGCATAGCACCTTTAACTTTAAATTATTTATTCATTTCAGGAAGAAAAAAAAACACAAAAAAAATATTTACAAAACCACATAAAAAAAATAAAACAATACATGAAATGAAAGGAAGCAGCAGAAGAAAAAAATCTTATAAAATCTGCCCCTTCTTTAAACAAAATGAATTCAAACAATTCAGACAACAATCACCTATAAAAAATATAACATAATAAATAACTCATCACACTTTACCATATATAGTAATTTGCATATAAACCAATTTATATATATTTTTTTCAGAAATTTAGTTTTAATCATTTTCTTAAACATAGACATTGACTTTGCAACTTTAATATCATTTTCCAAACCATTCCACAGACCTATTCCCTGAATTAAAGTAGACCTACTCTTTAAACTAGTTCTATATGTGCTGTGGAACAACAAAAATATCTGTTCCCTTAAGATTATAAGTACAGTACTTTTCCTTTTTACAAAAAGCATTTGGATGTTTGAGGGTAATGTGAAGTTCTGAGCTTTGTACAAAACTAAAAATATTATAGTCAACCAAATCATAAAACTTCAGCAACTTCAATTTACAAAACAAAACATTTGATGGATGGCAGTAATGTTTTCTTGTTTTAGTGCACTGTACTGTACTGTTGTCTCTTTGGCGTGTACTTTTCAGAGACACTAGATGGAGCTCTGTTCTTGCAGTGAAATGTTCCACAGCTTTTTAGCCACTGGTTCTTATCCCACAAATTACAGTGTTGAACTAATGTATTTAAATTGTGTTCGTTACCCTACAGGCTTTTTTGATGGTGCCAAGAGCGATTTCCTACAAGCCCTAAAGCTTAATCCAGATTTTGAAGATGCTCAAGTGAGTTTGCGGCAAACACTTCTGGACCAGCAGCAGAAGCTTGATGGGGAACACCGATGATGACGTCAATCATCTACATATACTGCACATATTCTGGTGCTCGGACTCAGTGATCATCGTCATAACACATGGAAGATTTGAGCAAACAGCCTTTTATTCTTGCTCACCTGCAGAAATGACGCTGGATCATGACTCAGAGCATTTTTAATTTAAAACGAAACAGCAGAATCACATCGAGATCAATCATCTGTTTTATGACACTTCGTACAATATGTTAGATTATTTTGCTTTTAGGTTCTCGTAAAGTTTTGTGTTTACGTATGGAGGTTTCATTTAATTTCCAGACTGACTTGAGGGTAAGAGTTGTAGTGAAAGTTCAGCTTGGTGAGCAGCAGGCATCTTGTAAAGAAAATTAAAAAACATGCACTGTACTGCTTTGGTGAAATACAACATACTGTATCTAAAAAATAATAATAATAATCATAAATGCTCTTTTGCTCTAAGACTGCACTGACTGTGACAGTCTTTTCAAAGATGTTAGTTTTTGAATATACAGTAGTTTGTATCTCTGATCATGGAAAGTCTTTTCAACTAAATAAAAAAATTGTATTTAGAAGTATAATATAAATAATGTAATCTTTGTATTTTCTTTTTGTCACCTTCCTCTGAAAGACTGAATGACTAATGAGGCGGAACTGTCACTTTATTAAATGCTATGTTTAAGCTATCACTTTTAACGTCTACACGGATGTTTAAATCACCCATTATTATGACTTTATCAGTATTTAGTAGTAGTATTTATATTTTATCAGTATTTAGTAGTAATTAGTACCACATTTTTGACCTTCAAGCAGAGGTCAAAAATGTGTTAGGGTTTGTTTGTCTCCAAACCCTATGTGCCATTTTTCATCACTCAGTATTTAGTAGTAGTATTTATATTTTATCAGTATTTAGTAGTAATTAGTACCACATTTTTGACCTTCAAGCAGAGGTCAAAAATGTGTTAGGGTTTGTTTGTCTCCAAACCCTATGTGCCATTTTTCATCACTTTTATTGTCTGTCCAACAGATCTCACTTGTAAATGAGTCTTCGAGGCTCAATGTGACTTATCTGTTTAAATAAAGGTTGAATGAGCTTTGAAAAACACAAGCTGGGTTCATGGTCATGTGATGTTTTTTTTGTCTTTACACACAAAGAATGAATCCAATGAATGAATACCCAACATTGGTGTTTACAGTACTTTTAATAACTGCTATGAGCTAAGTTGGGGTAAATTAAGGGATCGACACACAGAAGAAGTCTGAAAATATGACCATTATTGTCCATTATGCCAGTTAGCAAACCAGTAAAAGAAAAGGGACAGTATTTCTTCAAGGGGTGCATATCACCTGCCACCTTTCATGCCAGAACTTTAGATCATACCATATTGAAAATGATGGTTGGAGCTGTTTTTGATCAAAGCTTGAAAATAACATGAGTATCTCATGTGACTTGGCAATATGTCATGCTCTATGTGTTGGGAATGACTCTCAGCTACTACCACAGCTAAATTTAACCCAATATTTGTAAAACTGATAGCCATTTCTGTTTTCTAAAATCAATTGGCTAGTGTGGCCATCTTAAATTAGGACGACTCCAAAAGTTAATCAGCTATAGATGAACACGTAGAGATTACTTTCTGAGAGTTTGATTAAAATCCTTACAGACTGTTGTAAAACATCTTTCACGATTTGTTTTCAGAATATGTGTATGGAATGACTCTCAGCTGCTACTCCACTAAGTTTAGGTTTAACGTGTGTAAAGTTAAGACATTTTATTATTGG
>JBBPBX010019626.1:0-10032 GCA_038048925.1 Garcialebias charrua | reverse complement strand
TATATTCTTCATGTTAGTTTGTTATCCCCGATGGCATATACGGTGGGCAATCATGTATTCACCTGTTCCCTTTTGTTTGTTCGTTTGTTAGCAAAATATCTCATCAATCAAAGAGATTTGAATGAAACCTTAAGAAAGTTTTAAACCGTTACAACTCAGTGAGCTTGACAGTTCCCGAGGAGTAACTTAGTGTGGTAGTGACCTTTGAACCAGGCTCTGAGGGTGACAGATTGTACGATGTCAGTCTTTAAAACCCTGGAGTGTGAGTTCATGGGTGATACGTCACTTTATTATTCAGTCTGATTTTGCTGAGCTTCAGTGTGAGCTGCAGTGTTCTGAACATGGAAGTGTTTCTGTTTCCAGCTGCAGTATTTTTAGTTCTTGCAGAAAGTAAGCGTTTAATTTGAATAATTTATTCAAGCCCTCAGGTTCAGCACTGACCTTTGTTTTGATGGCGGCTCCTGAGAAGTCCACGCCGGCCCTTTGAATGAAAACAAGTGACGTGGAGGCCCTCCGCTCACACATCAGCTTCTGAGACCTGTCCTGAGCTCAGTTCACACAGACCGGGCCTCTTTCATCTCTCTGGAGCCCATCACGCCAAGCTGGGAAACGTGAGCTAAGGAACCCTCTACAGAACCAGCTTGGCGTCCCAGACCCCCACCCCTCGGTCCTGCCTGTCGCTCTGGCCCCTCTCAAAGGACTCTTTCAGTCTTTGTTGGGACCTGGTTCCAGGTCAATGGGAGCCCAGGGATTTTGAGTTACAGCCTGAGAGGGAACAAAAAGTTTGTCTGAAGGGGTTTAGAACCTCCATCAGATCAAAAATATTTTTGTTTTTAGTTTTCACAGCTTCTATTCCGAAAAGCCTGATTAAATATGAATAAAAACAAAAAACAGTGCAAATCAAATCTAAAAAAACTCATATTTTATTTACACACAAAACATGGAAAACATATTCGATCAGAGGTTTTGGAGAACCTGAAGAGACCAGTTGATGGAGGTTTTGTCCCATTCTGGTCTGATGGAGGGCTCTATCTGTCCTCCAGTCCTGGATCTTGAGTGGGAGCAGATGATCTAAAACCAGCTGATACTTTCCTGCATTGATGCAGACTTTACAGATGTGTCAGCTGCTCATAACAGAGGTACTAATTAGGGATGCACCAATCCACATTTCTCACTTCCGATCCGATCCGATCCTTAAAAACTGGGTATCAACCGATACTTTTCCGATCCGAAACTGTTCAGGTATAAATAAATAAATAAATGTCACATTTCTGTCATCTGTGTATGTTTCCCATACAAGACGAAATTCGTCTCTGCATTTAACCAAACCACCACCAGGTGGTGCAGTGAGCAGCCATAGAAAGCGCCCGGGGAGCTGGGGAAATAGGTGTGCACTCATAGACACCCCAAGGTGTGTAGTGGCCGGGGCCGGGGTTTTAACCTGTGTCCTTCGGGTCCCAAGTCGGCAGCCCTGCCTCTACACCATCTTGGCCCCTCATGTGAATCTGTATATTGAAATTTTTGTACTGGAACTATTCATTTTGAAGAGGAACTAAACCCAGGTTGAGATGGTAACTCCTTCCCCTAAGCAGATCCAAAATCACCCTCAAAATGGGCGTGTCGAGAGACAAGGAAGGGGAGGAGGTAGAGTTGTGCTTTTGTCCACGCCTCCACCAGCAACAACCTAAAACAAATTAAACCTCTAGCCAACAACATACACCAAGCAACAACAAAGGATAAACATGTAGATGTATTTATCTATTCCACCCATTCCATCCAAAACCTAAGGCTCAAGAAAATGGGAAAAAAAAGAAAAAAGAAACCGTTTGTCAGGAGTGAAATGTGGCACTTCCATATAAGGTATGAATGCTGCAGGACCTTCTCATCTCTGCAGGGGATTGGCTCTGCTTGAACCACTTCCGTGATGTCAGAGTGAGAAAATATGTCACAGTGAGAATCCTAGACCAATAAGAAAATTAAGGTGCAATCCCTCTGTTCAACCCATAGGGGTTACCGTAAACACGTTTTTAGACCGGGGTTTAGTTCCTCTTTAACATTGTGTGAGATTAACCAAATGAAGACACTCTTGAGCCTTACAACAGGAAACTCACAAACTTTTACAGCACACAAGAGGCAGCTCTATAGCACACACATGTCCTTCTCACTCATGGTGCAGCTGGAAAAACAAAAAAACCGCTAAGCATGATGGGAAAAAAACACAGCCCACTCCCCTTAACCACTAAGAAAGTGGATTTTGTTGTCTTTCCCTTTGTTGTCTAGCACTTTGAGATTTTTATTAATGAAAAGTGCATTATAAATTGAATTCATTATTATTATTATTCCCATAATGCTTAGTGTTTTTTTTAGTTTTCCAGCTTTAGGTGCAGCTGGAAAACCAAAAAACCGCTAAGCATTATGGGAAAGACAACAAAATCCACTCCCTTAGTGGTTAAGGGGAATGGATTTTGTTGTCTTTCCCATAATGCTTAGCGGTTTTTTAGTTTTCCAACTGCACCATGAGTGAGAAGAACATGTGTGTGGTATAGAGCTGCCTCTTGTGTGCTGTTAAAGTTAGTTATTTTCCTGTTGTAAGGCTCAAGAGTGTCTTCATTGGGTTTAACTCACACAATGTTAAGACGGCAGTCACAGAATGTGATGGAACACAAGTGCTCTTTGAAGCTGGATCGGAAATATCAGCAGGTTGGATCCGATATGCGATACTTAAATAATGCTGGTATCGGATACCGATACTAGATCGGATCGGCCCCATAGTACTAATGTACCCCCATACCATCAGAGATTCAGGCTTTAGACCTGTGAACAGATACCAGACTGGATGGTTCCTTTCCTCTTTACAGTAGTCCAGAGGATTTGGCGTCCGTGGTTTTCAAAACAGAACTTCAGATTTGGACCCGTCTGACCTCAGAACAGTTCTAGACTTCACCTCTGGTCCAGAGAAGATGGCAGTGATGGGTGTTGTTCACATCTGGCTTCTTCTTTGTTTGATGAAGCTTTAAGCAACATCTGTGGATGAACTGTGTTTACAGACGATGATCTGTTGCCTCATCCTGGATGTCGAGCTAAACAAGATGGATGGGTGTTCCAACCTTTCTTTAGTTTCGGGCTGTTTGCTTCCTGCAGCAGATCTGTGACACCTGCAGCACTAAAGGTGTTAGTTTCTCCCTTAAATCTTTTTTGTTTTTGTCAGCAGAGACTTGGTGTCAGCCCTCCAGCGTAAGTTCACATATTTCTTATTGATATTGCAATAACTCGTTCGGCGCGTCTCAACAAAATGCCACAGAATGTCTGAGATAAATTAAAGCTGGTGACACCTGCTTTGGCATTTTCAGAAACACGGCGACACTGACCCGAACAGGACTGGCATTTAAGAGAAACACATTTGCACCCATCAGAGGGATTAATGCAACAAATCCAATTTAATAGACACACAGAGCAGCTCTGATCTAAGAACATTTCATTTCCACAACTTCAGGACTGAATTAGGTTGTGTCCAGAAGTCTGTTTTCTTTCATCAGCCCCAGAAGAGGCCTGGTTGTGCAGGGTGTGTCCTGGTTTGGGTGAGCCGCAGGGCCTTCTGGGTAATCTTTCTGGTCGTTATATTTATTATCTGCAATGATTTTATGTCTATATTCTGTTTATTTATTTATTTTTCATTTTGTATGTTGCCTATGTGTTGCCTGTTGTTTGTTTGTTTGTACAGCACTTTGGTTGGCCTGGTTGCTGTTTTAAGTGCTCTATTAATAAAATGTTATGGTATGGTACAGTATCTTTGGACAGAAGTAAGTGGATGTGCTGGTGAAGATTCTCAGTCGTCCAGGACATGATATAATCAAAAAAGGCGTTCAATACAGAAACAACTGGACTTTATTTGTAACAGAAAACATTTCGCTTCAACATCTCAACATCTTCAACGTCTCAACATTGAAGTTTACAGAAAACCAACCCACACAGACCAGTATCTTCTGTTTGACTCTCACCAGCCACTGGAACACAAACTTTCTGTCATCAGAACTTTACAGCATCGGGCCGATCGCATCCCCACGAAGACAGAAGGGAAGGAAAAGGAACAGAAACACATTGAAAAATCTCTGCAAACATGTGGATATCCTAACTGGGCTTTTGTCAAGTTAGCGAGGAAATCTACAAAACACAATAATGAACAGAAAAAGGTGAACAGACGGAAAAACATTGTCATCCCTTATGTTGCTGGAGTTTCAGAGAATTTCAGAAGGATTTTCAACAAACACGACATCCCAGTACATTTCAAACCCAGCAGGACTCTCAGGCTGGTCCACCCTAAGGACAAGACACCCATACACAAACAGAGTGGTGTAATGTACACAGTCCAGTGCAGTGAGGACTGTCCAGACCTATACATTGGAGAAACTAAACAGCCTCTTCACAGAAGAATGTCCCAACACAGGAGGGCCTCCTCCTCTGGACAAAACTCAGCTGTTCACCTCCACCTCATGGACAAGGGACAGTTTTTTGAGGACCAGAATGTGCACATTTTGGACCGAGTGCACAGGTGGTTTGAGAGGGGTGTGAAGGAAGCAGTTTATGTAAAACGAGAGAAACCATCGTTAAACAGAGGAGGAAACCTCAGATTTCAACTTTCTAAAACTTATAGTACAGCCCTGGGTCTGGTTCCCAGACGTTTCGCACCTGATGAGAACTGAGGGGCCTCGTTTGTGAATTAGACAGGCAAGGACTTTGAGAGGTCTCTGCTGTTGAGGTGTGAGGTGTTATTTGTCAATTTACATACAGTAGGATGTGTGTGTGTCTTCTGTAAGCCCTGCTTCCACATGCTGAACTTTGAATGTGTCACAGGTATGTGTTATCTCAAGTATGTGTTTGTTAGCTTTCAATTTACATAGTTGGTGCGTGTCACCTCAGCCTGGTTATAACTTCACTCTCTCACGGCCTGCTTTATTGAATTGATAAAGCTCCCCGGATGGTAAGCCAAACGTTTTCTGTTACAAATAAAGTCCAGTTGTTTCTTTATTGAACGCCTTTTTTGATTCAAGTAAGTGGATGGAATTTTTCAGATTCAGTGTTCAAATGGGTTGTTGGTTGATCTGTTTACAGACGGTGTTTCTGTTCAGTTTGTTGTTAGTGACTGTAAAAAATGACACAATAAGCCAGATGTTGGACCTGATGAATGAAAAGAAGCACTTCCTGTCAGCGAGTCTGAAACTGAAAAGACAGTGAAGGTGACCCCATAGAGGTCGTCAACGTTAGCAATGAATGGGTTGTCATAATATTTCATCCTAACGGAAAGCCTGGTTCTATGTGCACAGTTCACACTGTCGCAGTGTTTTCACATAGCAACTACCTGGTGATGTGTCGAGTATCCACGCTCAGGTGTCATGGTGATAAACGCTTATTAACATTTCTGAGGACTTGCGGTCACCTCAGAGTCCATCAGCAGACTGCAGAGATAACAGAGCTGTGTCCTCCTCAGCGAGTTCAGGAAAGACCTTCATGGACACGTCCTGTTTGAACCGCTGCCGTCTCAAACAGGAAGCAGCAGGTGGAGGAGCAGCTTCTGTCCTGCAGCCATGACAGGGCCGCGTGCTGCCATCAGCAGCATCACTGGGAACATAAAGAAAGTAAAAAGTCTTGTTCAGAGTTTACAGCTGTTGTTAGCTGCACCTTCATGAACCACTCTGTAACTATAACTGTGCTTATATTCATTTATTATTACTTTGTTTCTTCATCTCAGTGAATGTTTGGTTGTCTCATGTGTGTCGAATACCTCAAGTGCCTCCATAATGTTACTATAATAACATAAATGTGATATTTTTTATAGTAACCATAAATGTGATGTTTTGTTTTATTTATATTTTCATTTGATCAAATTCATATGTTAAAAATAAAAGTGTTCAGATTCAGCAGAGACAAGACAGATGAGACAAATGAAGATATTTTCAACCTGTCTGAAAATTGCAAACGAGCTAAAAGGTGTTAGCTTTAGCTTTGATTAGCCTGTCGGCTCCTCCCCCAGTGCATTATGGTCTGTTTCCGTCAGAGCAGAGACAAACCTCTGATACGAACCATGTGACCAGTGTCCATGAACAGTACCTGCTTCTACTGTCCAGGTCGCAGGGAGCTGGTGTCCATGTCCACCAGTCTTTATGTGAGATGGTGGACACCTGGACAGGTCTCAGTCCATCATAGAGACACCTGGAAAAGTTTCAGTCCATCATAAGAACACCTAGACATGTCTCCAGTCAGTCTAGAGACACCTGGACCGGTCTCCAGTCCATCACAGAGACATCTAGACAGGTCTCCACTCTCCAGTCCATCACAGAGACACTTGGACAGGTCTCAGTCCATCACAGGGACATGTGGACAGGTCTCACTCCATTACAGGGACACCTGGACAGGTCTTAGTCCATTACAGGGACACCTGGAAAGGTCTCAGTCCATCACAAGGACACCTGGACAGGTCTTAGTCCATTAGAGGCACACCTGGAAAGGTCTCAGTCCATCACAAGGACACCTGGACAGGTCTTAGTCCATTAGAGGCACACCTGGACAGGTCTCAGTCCATCACAGGGACATATGGAAAAGTCTCAGTCCATCACAGGGACACCTTGATAGGTCTCTGTCCATTACAGGGACACCTGGAAAGGTCTCAGTCCATCACAGGGACTCCTGGACAGGTCTCAGTCCATCACAGGGACACCTGGACAGGTCTTAATCTATTACAGGGACACATGGAAAGGTCTCAGTCCATTACAGGGACCCCTGAACAGGTCTCAGTCCATCACAGGGACACCTTGATAGGTCTCCGTCCATCACAGGGACACCTGGATAGGTCTCCATCCATTATAGGGACACCTGGACAGGTTTCAGTCCATCACAGGGACACCTGGACAGGTCTCCACTCTCCAGACCATCACAGAGACACTTGGACAGGTCTCAGTCCATCACAGGGACATGTGGACAGGTCTCACTCCATTACAGGGACACCTGGACAGGTCTTAGTCCATTACAGGGACACCTGGAAAAGTCTCAGTCCATCACAAGGACACCTGGAAAGGTCTCAGTCCATTACAGGGACACCTGAACAGGTCTCAGTCCATCACAGGGACACCTTGATAGGTCTCAGTCCATCACAAGGACACCTGGAAAGGTCTCAGTCCATTACAGGGACACCTGAACAGGTCTCAGTCCATCACAAGGACACCTGGAAAGGTCTCAGTCCATTACAGGGTAGGGCTGAACGATTTAGGAAAATAATCTAATCGCGATTTTTTTTTCTATAAATTGCGATTGCGATTTAAAATGCAATTATTTTTACTGGTTCTGTATTAATTCACATCACTAACGACACAACTGTTTTTTTTAAAATCAGATAATTAATGCGCTTTTTCCACGCAGAACGTTAGCTTGTTTAGCTAGCTGCTAACAGAGCGCCGTCAAAACAGACCCGGTCACATGACCAGCTCGCGCTCTGTTTATCTCCCGCGGTCTCGGTGTTTCAGCCTCTAAGCTCAGATACACGTTTACATGGGCTAACTTACCTGAATTTATAACTTTTATGACTTCTGTCGAGCCTGAAGCAACTGTGTTGGAGCGCACGGTCTCCTCCTCCCTGCTCTGCTCTGTTTTGCTCCGCTCAGAGCTGCGCACGGCCAGTCGGCTCACTCCCAAGTCACGTGACCAGTCAAATCGCAGCCCGTGCGATTAGTGAATCGCGTTTTAACATATCGCGAGATAATCGCAAATGCGATTAATAATAATAATAATGTCATATTTTTGTCATCTATGCATGTTTCCACACAAGACGAAATTTGACTCTGCATTTAACCCAATCACCACCAGGTGGCAGCGGGCAGCTATAGAAAGCGCGCCGGGGAGCAGTAGTGATTAGATGTGCTGCTGAAACACACCACAAAACTATGCCATGACTGGGGTTCGAACCAGGGTCCTCCGGATACCAAGTCCATTTCCCTTGCCACTACACCATCTTGGCCACTATCGTGCAACCTTATTACAGGGACACCTGAACAGGTCTCAGTCCATCACAGAGACACTTGGACAGGTCTCAGTCCATCACAGGGACATGTGGACAAGTCTCACTCCATTACAGGGACACCTGGACAGGTCTTAGTCCATTACAGGGACACCTGGAAAGGTCTCAGTCCATTACAGGGACACCTGAACAGGTCTCAGTCCATCACAGGGACACCTTGATAGGTCTCCGTCCATCACAGGGCCACCTGGATAGGTCTCCGTCCATTACAGGGACACCTGGACAGGTCTCAGTCCATCACAGGGACACCTGGACAGGTCTCAGTCCATCACAGGACACCTGGACAGGTCTCAGTCCATCACAGGGACACCTGGACAGGTCTCAGTCCATCACAGGGACACCTGGAGAGGTCTCAGTCCATCACAGGGACACCTGGACAGGTCTCAGTCTATCACAGGGACACCTGGACAGGTCTCAGTCCATTACAGGGACACCTGGACAGGTCTCAGTCCATCACAGGGACACCTTGATAGGTCTTCGTCCATCACAGGGACACCTGGATAGGTCTCCATCCATTATAGGGACACCTGGACAGGTCTCAGTCCATCACAGGGACACCAGGACAGGTCTCGGCCCATTACAGAGACACCTGGACAGGTCTTAGTCCATCACAGGGACATTTGGACAGGTCTTACTCTATCACAGGGACACAAAGAACAATGAGGGAACCATTCACGCTACCACTTACACCTCAGGATGTCTGTAGCGTTTTCAGTGAACAAACCTAACATGGAGTTTGTAGGTTTTAAGTGTGCGGGAGGAAACAGGAGAACTTGGAGGAAAGCCGTGTGCACACGGAGCGAACATGTAAAATCCACAAGCTGGATAAGAGGCAACAGCTCTAACCACTTCACCACCATTTAAACAGGAATGAAGATGTGCACTTTTAAACACGCCAAGATGACAGAGTCAGCAAACAGGAGGACAGTTCCCTTTCAGTTCGGTCTCTCGGTGCAACATACTTGCTATGGGAATTGCGCCCCCGCGTGATTACCTGAAGGAATACATTCACGCCTTTTACGGCAGGGGGCGTCACCCCGCGCCAGAGGTACCGCCCTTTAGGTACTTAGGCGACTGACGCCCCTCCAACTGCCTCTTTTTGCCCTTCACCTCGCAAAACCTGAACTACCTCTCTTCGCGGGACTTCTCTGCTGCTCCATCGCTCAACTTGAGGTGAGCTCGCTCCCTGCACAGAGCACCAGAAATTTTTCCCTGCGTACTGCTGGACTAGCGAAAGCTAGCCCAGCACATTTCTATAAACTCGAAGTTTTTTTCTCTCCTCTCTCTACAGGTTGCTTCGCTCAACAGCGTTATAACTACGCCACAACCGCTACCCCGGCTAACATACTTAGCTGGCTAGCCAGCGAAAGCGACACGACGAAGGAGACACTTGAACAATGAAGAAAAAGGATTCTGGAAGGTCTCGCTCGCCTTATCTCGGACATGCCTCTGGAGAAGGGAAAACGAAAGACAAAACTTCAAAGGAAAACCAGCGGGACGGCGAGCCCAACCTCGCGCGCCTGTCCCAGTGGCTGTGGATTTGCTCTCACAGCGACAGACACCCATGAGGCCTGTCCAGTCTGCCTGGGTATATTTCATGCAAGACAAGCTCTGGACGCACCCGATTCTTACCCACACTGCAGCCAGATGCTGGACGCGGTGCTACGGCATCGGGTGGACCTCGTGGCTAAGGCCATGGGAAGCTCAGCTGGTCCACAGGACCCAGACACCACGGAGACCCTCACTCCGACCCCAGAGCTCGAACACATGGCTCTACACGACAGCACGCGCGTCGAATGGGGCGACAGCCCTGACCCGCTTGCTCCCATGGTGGACCTAACAGTCGAGTTCGACACCAGAGGCATGATGAATGAAGACGAGATCTCCATCTCAGCCTCGGGCGAATTTTCAGCGGAGGAACCAGAACTCGAAATCGAGGATCCGGGAGAGGACCCTCCCCAGGACCC